>CM017565.1:34019827-34169003 GCA_007844125.1 Sinonovacula constricta
TTTCTTCTTTAAATATTTTCCGTTTTACACATTCAGTTGTTATTTCTTCTCTACCCCCTTCATTTGTTCCATTTCTTTATTTTCTGTTTGTTAATATTTTTATTTTTACTCTCTGATGGGACAATAAAAGCAAATATCGATTAATCTATCTTTCTGTCTTTCTTGTAGATTCCTCCCTATATCGTTGTCGCAAAATATTGGTAAACATTTCGTGAAAAATAGAGCATTCACTATTTAACATACATGTACATGTATCTTGTTTTGAAGCTATTTCTCTAACAAACCTTTTGACTATATTAGGACACTGCTGTAAGTCTTGTGCTTGTTTCCAAGGCCAGAATAAGGTAATCTTATTTTGGGCTTAGGGAAGAGCTTAAGCTTTTCTATCAGATTGTCTAAAATGTATCGGCGCTCGTCATTCTTTCGACGAGGTAACTAAGGGATGGTTGGCGGAATGAACTTTAATGAAGTGTTGCACTATCATTAAATTAATTATTATCTTTACTAATGAAACAAAAGACAAAAGCCTTTGATTGGTAAAAATAGTCCAATATTTTCCGAAATACTTAATGTTTTCAATCGCCGATAAAGTGGCTGAAAAAAACATCATATTATCAAATAATGGGCATTTTGGCAACAAGGAGACACCCAGCTACGAAGATATGGAAAAAAATCACACATTTATGTAAATTTGCCATTTTCAAAACTTAATGGCTTTTGTTCGTTTAATTTTAATTAAACAACTATACCAACAGAATTATTTATTCTTATCCGCCTTAGCACAGACTTAGGCGGATAGTGTAGATCCACAACATCCACTCCTTCTGGTAGCTGTCTTATAGGAGATAAACTGTTTGCTGCAAAGTTTCTACGAATATATCTTTGCATGTAGCTTACGACATTTAAATTGTGTACTGTTTGTTCACAAATGAAAATGTAGCATAATTATTGTTAAAACAATGGTTTGAGCATAAAAAGTAGAATCTATACACATAGAATGCGTTTGACTACTGAAAAGTTGAAATTATAGCAAGAGTTTTTTATGCACCAAGGAGATCTTACTTGATGTGGTGATCCCATCTTTTTTTTATTTTAAACACTGTCGATATTGGAACTTGTCTTACAGAGTCTTGTTAGTGCCACTTTAAATTTCGTATCTTGGACCCAGGGATGGATCCAGGATGCACCCCCCATCACCCTGGTAAAAATGTTGTAAAAACTCATACAGCTTAAAAAGTATTAAGCTAAGGTCGAAGTTAGGGTCCCTTATTATATATATATACAGACAGACAGACAGACAGACAGGGATAGAGAGAGAGAGACAGAGAGAGGAGAGAGACAGGGATAGAGAGAGAGACAGAGAGAGGAGAGAGACAGAGAGAGGAGAGAGAGAGAGAGATACTATATATACCACCAACATTTTCTGGATCCTCCCCTGCTTGGACCCAGATTTAACACTGCCGGCTTATTACATTTACCTCTGTCACCGGCTCAGACTGCTTATGTCCACGTGATTCAATATATCTTCAGATTAAATACCGTATGGAATTTAAAATAGACGTTTTAATTCGGCTAGACCTTAAGCTTGTGAAATTTAATTGAGAATAAGACGGATTGTTGTAACATTGTTAAATTATGTGATGCAAGTTTTATAATTAATTTAGTGCCTGAATAACATCGTTTTTTATATACATATATATCATTTAGTTTCACATTTCTATGTCTTACGGAAAATGTACAGAAATTAGTTTTTTTTTGCTTAATCATCGGAGAAATCAGAAGTTTGGCATGTTAGTTCAATTTAAAATAGCTTTAATATAAACAAACAGTTAAGAAGCAGACAAGAACTTTTAAAAACAGAATGCACCTCTTAATCTTTGTTACATGTACGTTAAGGGTCTTGTCATATATTTTCGTGGGCCTTTTGCAGATGTTTATGTGAGAATAAGGAACGATAACTCTTAATAGGAGGGGGGTCTAGGACATTTTTCCAACACGCGATAACAATCGGAACTCCTCGGGTAATTCCGTCCTCGGGACAATCATCCCTCTGATGTATCTGGTGCATGATACTTACTGAAATCACGTTTGACAGGCATCGTATTGTCGTAAGCTGTCATCTTGGGCTGACATCTTTGTTTTGACGGCTGTTTCAAAAGTAGTCTCATTTAGGGAAATGGCCGAGGTCATCCGACGACCTACACACATCCGAGAGATGATTTGTGAATTATCCGAGGTGTTCCGATTGACGCGATAATTTTCGTCTGTCGATATCCAAACCAGTCACAAATAATGGCCATTTTTTCACTTTCCCATTATTTTTTCTCGCCCCTCAAGGAATACGAAAATAATCGCTTGTTGACTTTTGATATTAAAGACGTGTCAATTTTGACATGAAATATCGCTCGTTGCTTGGCTACGAAGCTAACAATACATATTCTGTATTGACCTCTGTGATACATTTGTGATACCGAACAAGTTATATAAGCCCCGCCCCCACCACCCAAAAAATATATATATTAACCCCAAGAGGTTTGTCTTTTTCCTCAACTTAAATTTGTTCGAAGTCGCTCAACGTTCCGCTGGACATTTCTTTGAAGCCTAATATCGAGATTACACATAAGCACTATGAGTAATTAATTAAAGATACATATTTATGTACCTAAGCTTTTAAATGACCATATATTATTTACGTTCTGTCTGCACTATATACTCTTACATTTCATATGGCAACTTGCAAAAGGTATTGACTTTTTATCAAACCAACCGAAGGCGAAAACTAAAAAGCTAAACTGTCGTTATTATTTTGACCTTGTTGGAAAGTTAGCAAGAGTATTTACATATAGGTGTGTGTGTGTGGGGGGGGGGGGTGCGGAGAGTATGGGCGAATTAGATTCGTCGACATGAAACCCTGCAGCTCCGTACCGCGTCGGTTCAAATTCCAAAATCCCAGTCGGGGCGATAACTTTAGGCAGGTTTTCCAGCTAGCCGGCGGTACGCCGGGGGGTTCTATCCAGACATAAGTCTGTGGTTATCCTCCACTAATATCAGCTTGCAGTCGCCAATATGACACAGTATGACCATAATTGTGTTTGTGCGATGTGACAAAAAAGGGGAAAAAAGGTATTTATCTTGTGTGGCTTAAATATCACCTATACAAGAGGAGGCATTAAATGTGATCCGAACAAACTATTTTGTCTCATTTTAACATCTTGTGTTTTATCTGTTTTGATTTTTTCCTTCTCTCTTTTCTCATTTTTTATTTCTTTTTTTTTTGCGAATTGTTTGTAATCTTTTTTTCATCAACCTTGTCTAGCAGTATTTGTTTACTGTGCATTATTGTTGTTTTTTTGTTTTGTTTTTTGTTGTTTTGATTTTATTATTATTGTTGTTGTTGTTGTTTCATACTGTTTATTCCTTATTCTGGACTATTCTTCTTCTTTGTTTTCGAGCCTGTCATGATATTTTAATAAATATGTAAAGCATTAAACCAATTCGCTAAAACCCGTATGTTGAAATAACGGCATGTTGGTCCTCCTCTCAACACATCTTATATTGTTTTACAAGACAACACAATTTACCCTATTCTATGTTGTTATCTGCCTCCCCACTTAACTTACTGACTCTAATCTGACATAGCTGCAAGCTATGTAGCACTTTTGCCAAGGCCAGAACTATGTAATCTTATTTACAGATTAGGAAAGGACTTAGGTATAATAAGTTTGATCTTCATAATCGTATTGACTCATTGGGAGAGAGATAATGCTACCAAGGGATGGTTGGCGAAAAGAAGAATTTTACTCTTTTTGAAAAAAAGGTGCCGACTTAAACAAAATTATACTTTGATTTGAAACAATAACAGTAATTATGAAGCAAGAGCCATATTAGTTAAACCGAACTAAAGGTTAAAACTTGGACCTAGAAACATAGAGATCGTTTGCATATAACACCACTTGTATTTGGAACACATGATATTGGACGCAGTGGTTATTTTGCGTCTGTTGTTCGTGTTATTGCCTTGTTTTAAGCACCCTTGTCAATCCATATTGCCGACAGACCGTTCCAAGGCGGTAACTGTCGGGTTGGCTCTTTTTGTTAAATGACTCATCACAGATGTGTTCTTACTTTTACATTTGACTTGAATGTGAATACATTTGTCCAGTGCCTTTTCGAATGTTTGTACTCATGTATGTTGCAATGTTCATAGGACTTTATCATATATCCTTATTCAGTCATTTCCCGCCGCCTTTAATTCTTTGTATTTCTCATGTATGCTTTTTCCTATATTCTGTATTCCACCCACATTCAAGGTATTCTTGCATTTCTTTTATTCACTGTGTCTTTTGTTTATTCGTTTCCTGCATTAAGTGTGTTTTTCTGTCTTTATTCGTCTAAAAGTCTAGAATAAATGTAAGCCTTTTATCTGACCTGCAATGCGCCGGTGGTTCTACACAAACCTTTTGTTGGTGGGTGTGGGGAGGGGGTGTGGGCGGGGGCGGGGGCTGGGGGGAGAGGTCTTCTAAGAACAATCTAGCTGAACGTGAGCTTAGTGATAATAATTCTGTCGCTGCGGTGTATTTCAAAAACAATCATCAATAATAATTTCATGTCGCCATGACAATTTTTGTAAAAAATAAAACATAATAATAATAATTTTATATTCTTCCTTCTGTTTAACATTTTCATTTGCCATAAACCATTACTATGCACGTATCTTAGTTTCAACGTTCTTTCCGATACAATCTAATAGTTTCTGTTCATATCAGGACATGTGCTTTTGTTATCAAGGCCAGGACGATGTAAGCATATTTAATGATTTTGGGAGCGACTAAAGCTTTATTAATCGGATTGTCTCAATCGTATTGACGCCTTCGCGTTCATGCCAGCAAGGAGATATCCCATGAATACTTACTGGAATGTGAGTGAAGTATTTCACTAACCTTGGAGAGGAGTCAATATGCTATGAGTCAGATTAATAATGCTGATACGGTATTAAATGAAGGCTGAAAGGGGTTTTAAACCACAGGCATTTTTTATCTTTTATTTCTATAACATGATGACATATATATTACAAATCATTCAAGTTCTACATACAAGATAGGAATGTCACAATACATATGTTGGGTTGAAAAAAGTGGATCTTAATATATTTCATCATCATGCTATGGTTATACATCCCTCTCTCATTCCATCCCTCCTCTTTCTGTCTTTTCAATCTGTCTCGCACACACACAGATTTTCTCTCTCTCTTTCTCTCTTTCTCTCTCTCTCTCTCTCTCTCTCTCTCTCTCTCTCTCTCTCTCTCTCCCTCTTCTCTCTCACTCACTCTCCCTTTCTTTCTATCATTCTCCAGCTTTGTTACAAGGTATAAATTATTGATTAAGTGAGTCATCATTCCAATATAACTACTACTGCTACTATAAAGTTTTGGTTAAAAGTTGATTAAAGTTGGTTTGTATATGGCTTAATTCTATCAGCATAAAAAACAAGCATCAAGTACACATAAAAGTATTCTGTCATTCGTTGTTAACAAACCACAGGCATAAACAAATCAGCATTACCTTTATTTTATTATTTTCGATTAAAAATCCTAAATTTGAAATTTGTTGCATAATCTAAATTGGATTTAATTTAAATCGTTAAAATAACAAGGTCTGACTTATTGTCAATTGTGCCATTATTTACATATGATTAACTAAATCAAAATAAACGATATTTTACAATTACATAATCGAGTACCTCACAATGTAACATTTGCACATATGTATGTTTGTGTTGTCAACGGTTCAAACATAGGAAAATAACAGAGAGAATGTGGACGCAAGGGAAAATAAAAGCTTGCAGGTAAATTCGAGAAACACACACATACACACTGAATTGCCTTTTTATTTTGCTTTATTACATGTATTCATACAAAATTTATGCAAGAAGAATATAATCATAGTTTATATTAAAAGTTTTATGTATATTTCCATGCATGCCCAGAAGGCATGGGATAAAAGTAACGTTTATCTACATTTGATGTTATTTTAATGTCTATGCCACCTTTGATGGTTGTGATAACCAAGTAACTCAAGAATATTCCCTGATTCTAATAAAGGTCCATAACCCACTTTGACAAATGAATGTCCACACAGTAATGAGATATGCCATCCTTCGACATAATGTTGGCTTCCCTCCAATCGGCCGAAGGCTAATTTATTGTGTTAGGAAACATGTACCTAGAGATACCATGTTTAAAAGGCAAATTTGTTAAGACATGGTTATTCGAATATAAATAATGTCAAAAAGTGGTCTCTTTCATACTTTTTAATGACGTATAACGCTTTAATCTGCTTTGTCATTAAGCTATTGTAAATGCCTGTCTGTTTACGGAATGTTGTCTTGAAGTAAGACAACGCATGATGTAGAGCAGAGCGAGATTATTCTTATACTAATTTTAGAAGAGTAGCCATCAATGTGTTCATCATATGAACCTGAAATTCAGCATAAAAATTAGAGTAATTTAATATTACATTTCAATAAATTGTTTTAACTATTGTTTCTAATGCGAAAATGTGCCTACTTATGAATATTGTTGTGTATCCTTTTGATTGAAAACATAATTTGAAATTTTCATTAAATTGGTTTGTTGCATTGGCAGATTCTTTTATTACGTACGTCAATTGAAGTCCTATTAAATCTGGTATAAACTTTATTTAACCTTTTAAATGAGGTATAATAACCCGTGGCTTCAATTTAATACTAAACATTTTACATGACAATGAATGTATGATTTGTTATTATGATAACTAAAATTAAATATTTTCTATAATTACTCACCGCCGACCGACTTATTAGTTGCCAGGCACGCACGCACACACGCAAGCACACACACACACGCACGCACACACACCCGCACACACCCACGCACACACACAAACACACGCACACACACACACACACACACACACACACACGCACACACACACAGCATTTGAAAACAATTTTCTTTTAAGTTCCTTTTTAAATACGAGTGACACTCTCATTAGCTTGTCATTACGCTTAAAGCTCTGGCCTTAAAGCTATGCTGATTTTCTGTCTCAATGTTCAGTATGCGTTTCTGCATAATAAACTGAAACTATATATATATATATATATATATATATATATATATATATATATATATGTTTAAAATGTTAGGATGTCGCCTTTGAAAAATATTGCTGTTTATCCAAAGACGACATCCTAAAACTGACTGTATCAGTGAATTGTGCAGCAACAATTTTGATGACGTCATGAGAGAATGTAAAAACAATAAGAGTACCACTTTGATGTCAGGTAAAACGTGTTTTGCTTTGATGTCAGTTATTTTAAAATGTCAGAAATTATGTCAAACTGAATGTTAAGAACAAATGACAAACATTGATAATATCAGCGTGAAACATTTTTACCAACGATCCAAATTTCAGTGGGACTGGTTGATGTACGCCAATATCTCAACAGGACGTCTGCCTTTATAATAATTCTTTCAGCTCCAGGACAGGCCAGACACCTGTCATTCTGCCATCTTATGACACACCGACGTTGTTTTTCCTATTTAAACGTACGTGGTCGAGTTATTAGGGTGTTTAGACAAATAAATTGGTTGACATGGAAAGACACCTACCTATATAATGTCCTGTCTTACTTTCCATTGTGCCAAAATGGTTGTCTTAATATGCATTTTTAATTATGTTACATTTAATGATTATGTAAATGTATTTGAAATATGACGTAACTATTATTAAAAAACGCATTAATACACACATTTTCTTTTTACATTCAGAGAATCGACGAAATTGAAATTACATAATATCCAAACAACATTGGTATATATGGTTGGTCGTGTGTTCATAATTGTTTTCTAAACGCAAAATATTCAAAGTGTTTATATCACATGATTCTCCCTGGTTTCCATTCTATGCACACATTACATATTGTGTTTTATTACAGTAGTGTAGTACATATTTTTGATTGAAGACGTCATCATACCACTATTTCACCAAGAATTGAAGTTAAAATTTCGTACAATATATTGGCGACTAAAGCATGTGATAAAAAGAATCTAATACAATCGCCCTAGGCTTGCTTACAATTACTTTTCCTGAACTCTTGTGATAAATGTTTGTCTTAAATGACAACTCGTGTCTATATAGCAATGACTGCCGGTAAATGAACCGAAACTATCCAAAAGCTCAGTCCTTGGGCTACCTAGGTTTCAGATCTTGACAATGGCAATAGAGAACGTTTAACTAAGCTACGTTTTAATAAATGAGACACATTTCTACGGGATATGGAAACATCTTTTCATTTATATCTCTCCCCCAGAAACACGTTTAAAGATAACAGCAGACATTTCCTTGAAAGAATCGAGACATTCAACCTGTCAGATTAATTACAATTCCAAACAGTCATTTTACGGTTAAATACGATCATAAAATCCTGACAATCTTGGAGACAACCTTATTTCTATAGTATACAGTCACAATTCTATTCTCTCTAATTAACTCTACAAACTACCATATATGTATTCAAGGGAACTGAGATTGTTTTGCTTAGAGGCGGTTTAAAATGCATCTTACTCCTTCATTGTTTGACAAAGGTTAATGCCCACAATCTCTGAGACAGTTTTGTTATGATTCTTGTTCTGATAAAATTAAACGAAAGACCGAAATATGTTTGCGATAAGAATAATTTAGATTCAATCAGTTAACGAATTTGCATCAAACGGCTTACATTGTAACTCAGATTTTATGTAAATTTTGCCATGTTTATTTTATTATTGCTGACGTTTTAATTGGCGTGTCAAACAACATTTAATCATTCTTTTCATTTGATTAAACAAGTACTTGCATATTTTATATTTAGTGTGTATTTAATTTCCGCGAATGCAAGTTTTGCAATTTAAAAATAGTTTATCATTTTTTTTCTTTTAAGTTACGTCAAAAAAGTAAATAAATGATTATCGCTGATGGGTGTGATAAATGCCAATCAGAATTTACTCTCATGATTGGCAACTTGATATAACCTTTACTTGAAATCATTCATTATTTTAATTTCATGCAAATTGCGCGCGTTTCCAGCATGGAGTCATTTGACACCTTATCAACACTTACTATATAAATTGTATTCTAATCGTTTGTCTCATCTATGGCTTCATTTATTACACGGCTCAGCCGCATATAGAAGGAAAATGCATAAAACTGGAGGATGTCCAAACCGTAGCTTTAAACCATCAACCCCAGTTTCTTTTTACTTTTCTGTAGATATTTGTCGCCATTGATAATATGTAAAACGTTAGTATGTAAATAATTACTATATTGATTTCAGTAACGTGTATTTTAGAGGCACTTCTCTTGTATTTTAAATATACAATTATTCCTTTTTTATAAAATGTGGTGATATTCCTAATGTTTAATGTACATATCGGGTATACTGTATATCATTATAGCGGGATATGTATCCAGTATCCATGTACGTCAAATTAAGTCAATACATACTTTAGACACAGTCAGCCGTTTTCTCAGACAACTACAAATAAACCAGTCTGAAGTCTACTTAGGTACGGGTATGTCGACAACAGTATTCCACGTTTCAAATTGTTTCATTCCAGCAAACACATTACATAGTTTGTTTTTGTTTTTACTTTGACTTGTTTCAGTGTAATAGTTTATTTACTTTAGAACATATTCTAAATCTTCATACCGGTTTTCTTTTCAAGTACATTTATCTGCAGTTCAAATAAATATACCATTTTTTCTCTTTTTCATGTGCTGTCCTCTTCGGAAAAACAGGTAAGCGGTTCTAAATTCCTAATACCTACTTAACATAAAGTTTGAAAATCCTGGCAATAACGAAGAATTTTTGAAGGATAAGGCTCATAAAGTAAGTATTTCAAGACTGAATCTCCATTTGCTGACTTACGTTCATGCTTGATCGCTTGTGCTTCGTGGTTAATTTATTCCGCGACGACATGCATGATATGACCTCTAAAAATATACATAAACACCGCCTCAGTATTCCTGTTTGAGCATACATGTAACAACTATTTTATATCTGTAACCGTAGACTTTAAACCTTACTACTAAATCACTTTTTACTAATTATTACTGATTGTTGATAGTAATAAAGGCATCATGCATTTTTTTTATTTCGCTATCAGTGGAACCCGTTTACAACGCCTTTGCCACACATATTTTAATGTTTGAATCAGTCTGTTCCATTACACATTACCGGCCGCAATAGCTCAGGTGGTAGAGCGTCGGCTTGCGGAACGGGAGGTCGTGGGTTCAAACCCCGGCCGGGTCAAACAAAACACTTAAAAGAAGTAGTAGTAGTGGCTTCTCTGGTACAGCAATACGCCTGACTCGTCGTTGTCAGTATAATGGACTGGCCGGGTTCAGTCCCTGGGAACCTCATAAGTGCCCCTGTGCTATAATGATAGAAATGTCGCTGCACAGTATCGGCAAAATGCCGGTTATCCCATCCCATCCCATTTGCACATTTAAGTATTACATACGTCACTTGTTTAAGCTTGTAGTCAGCCTGAAAAATGTGTCCATGTCTACTGCTAAAGTTATGTTTTTCAATTCAAAACTGTTTTTTTTTTCTTCCTGGTCTGCAGTTGTTTCAAGGCGGGTGTTTTGGTCGTTTATTATGAAACGGCCTCTTTCTTTAAAAGCCATGAACATTCGAGACGGTTAATCTAGTGAAGACGTTCTGTAAAAAATGAATGAACAATCGTTCTTCTTTTAAATGCGATTTAGAAATTATAAGGTTAAATGGTAATGTTCTCGTTAATATAATCAAGTGTTATGACCGAAAACACAATTTGATAAAAAAAATTAATAAGGACATCAAAACGTAATTGAAAATATAATGTTACAAGTGAATATTTTTAATGTTTAAGATGGGTATTTGAGTAAAATAAAATGAATCTGGCTGTGAATCTTGCACCTTGAATACATTGATTTTTAAGAAAGGAAATGTAAAGGGTATAATGGACGCATTTACTTGTAGAAAGTCTTCAGCATTGTCATTGTGTTTATGAAATTATGCATATTTTTGAAATATTTCTGACAAATTGAAATTCTGGCAGAAACATTGCAGTGCTTTCCTCCGTGTGTCCAGTGAAGCAATTATTCCTTCAGTAATGATTTTACAACGGGTAATATATCTTCTCTGAAATGACTATTGTGTGTTTTTATGACGCTGCCAAGGGATTTAACCACATTTGAGGAGGAGTCCCAAATTACCCAATAAAAATGCGTTTGTCAACGCAACAAATGCTCGGTACATAATTTATTAAAACAAGAATTTTTCCACGGCTTTTGAGCTTTAAAAATGTTTTAATGATTTTGGATAAACCTTGTATGAACTGGCTTATTTAGAACAACATCGTAGATGCTTTTTATAATATTAAGTTAAAGTCTATTTTTATCGTTTAGCCGTCTAGTGTTATTAATATTGGTTGCGTCAACATATAAACACGTCAATACGCATATGATTTTATCACTCATTGTTTAAAATTCATTATCTATTTATATTCTTTAATCTATTCGTCTCTATCAACAATCGATGAGGATTTGAAATGGACTGTGATTTTAAATATTATAAGAATTGTTTTACATAGATCTAGACAACTTTCAGCAATGTGATTTATACGTATTTTAAATGCGGTGCTTATTTTGTTAGGTCGGGCCCAAGAGTAGTTCACACACTATTGGTTTAGTCAGTATTTTGTGCCATAGCCTTCATGACTTTACTCTATTTACATGTGTCAAAGGAGTTAACATTGCTTTAAACGAAATTCTAAAATAAGACCGACTCTGTTATTACAAGATAACTGTTAATTTAGTCGATTATTAGTTTTTTGTCTATTGTGTCTTTTGAAATATAATCTTTCCTGCTCATGAAAATATGCACATTTACGGAAGCAAACATTCTAAGCACAAAAGACATGGTACATACGGTACGTGGTGTTACGTCATTATGTCAAACATTATTTAGCAGTATAACGACTTGTAACAGAAGAGCTATATATCTAAGAAAATCTTGCATTGTTTAAACTATCATATCCCACGAATCGAAAGGATAAAAAACAATATGTACAGTTGGATATCTTCCCCAGATGCCAATGTCCATATATTTTTATGACACCCAATTGTCATTTTGCGACAAAGTTTATTGTCGATATCCTTGTTTGAAAATTGCTGGAATATCAAGCAAACAAATAGATTGACAGTCAAACTGACATGTTCGTCATGTGCCCTGTCTAATTAACTCTTCTCTCTTTCTTTTTCATGATAGTCATTATTTTTTGCGCATGTACTGTAGATGATCTTTTATACTATAATTATCGCTATGATATTTAAGTAATATATGAACAATATGTCAAGACAAAGGGGTTTTCATATCCGCAATGTCAAGATAACGATTTCCACGATAGGTTATAGGTTCTTTGAAATGAGCAGTAAATATTGGCAATAACTGCAAAAATGTTTAGCATTCCATTGTCCCCAATTATATTACATTATTACCATGTTGTTTGTCGTAAAAGATAAGTTTTTAAAGAAACATGCTACATGAGCCACGCAGTTTCTGTCTATTTAGATGTCGATAATTCTTTTCATAATAAGTATACGACAAGTAATGGTATTTCTCTTAAATAACAGTTATAGATTATATTACCAAGGGACCTGACCTTAATATTCGTTGAGATTCCAAAAAGCAAAATGATTTTGTGAAGGCAAATACATATATAGTTAAATTCGTACGTACCTTTTGGAAAAAAGAAAGTGCCTGTTCGAAATTTTGGCTTTCTCATTTTATATGCTGATGTTTAAGAGGCTTAGAAACAAGCCACATTCCAAACAAGTCGAATTTACTTATAATTTTGCCTGCAGAATTGCATCAAATAAATGCAATTTACAATAATTTCAAATAAATCAGAAATGCAGCTTGTCAAATCAAGTTTAATTTTCTGAACAAAAGCACTCCATTTAATTAGAATGTCATATTCAGTTAGATTATATTGTCATACAATCTCCGCGAGGAATGACAGACACAACCTTAAAGCTTGCGGGGAATATTTTATGATTCACTTGTCTCAACAGTACAAGGACAACGAAATAAAAGTCCATCTACGGCAGCAAGTCTGCACTTCAAAAGATGGTAGCTCAACAATGGCTTATGTCCATTAGGGAATGCTCATTAACTAAACGGAGAAACAAGACCAATAATGAACATTATTCTCTTGTTATTTGAATCTCAATCTTGGAAGGCATTCTAATCAATCTGGTTATGCTGAATTTTGATGAAACGATCATTCGGTAAAATGGACGGGTAAATAGCAGTAAAATCTAATGATTAGAATAAAATACCATGTCACAAATTTGAAAAAAAAACATTAAAAGGCAAGATACACCCGATAATAAACAAGCGGACAAAAAAGCAGCGAATAATATATTGATTTAGAAAATAAAAGCATGTAGCATATACAAAAAGCTAAAATTCTCATTTATTTATCGAGTTTTGTGTTACATCAAACCTCATTAGTTTATTGACATGTGTCTTATCGTAACCTATTATATATTGTTGTATTGCATTTTGTTCAAAAAGTATATCTTAAAAAATGAAAATTATCTCAAAAACAAGTCGGTGCTTAAATAGTTAGGTTATTTATCATCTGGCGAAACACGCGTATTGCTCACAATGATAGCGATGTTTTGGTCTGTAAATATATTTTAGATATTTATATTTTCGGCTCTTCGAAACCGACAGTCCACATTTTTTCGGCCTCATCATTGTTTGTCTACAAACACAAAGTACACAGGTATGCATATTTATAAACATTTAATGACATTGCATCTGATATGCTAATGTGTACAATGGTCTCAGATACCTGTGACCTTTGACGTAAAGCCAAGTGCAAAAATACAATCATAATACTGCAAGACTAGCACCAAATTAATATTTAATTGAGTTCCAACAAACACACATTTTTCTTTAAAACGCCATTGTGTAATATTATATAACAAGCTTATATTATTCCGGTACCAGGAACCTTATCAAAGTCAACCGCCGTGAAGCAATATATATAAAAATCGTCTCTACGTTACAAGAACCAATCGTATTTTATAACACTATGAGAAACCAATTCTCAATACAATATCAGCGATGGGAGCTTTACAGTTGTGTATGATGTATAGTCAAGTAATAATTGCATCTGTCTTTCCCGACATAGCTGTCTTACCTCACCTTTGACTTAATTAGAGACGCCTGCACATAGCAAGTCATATAAATACAAGAAAAACTCGTTAATGTGGACCATCAAAGGCGTCGCAAAAATTCGAAGATTTAAGAGATTAAAGCAACCTGGGAACAAGTAACAAAGACTCTTGAAACGTTATGGTTTATTTAAAAGTTTTCAATATACGATAAATCTCGAGACAAAGGCTGTATAACTTATATCTCTGAAACCATAAAACAAAATAATCGAAATTTAACATATTTTACTATCTTTTACTATTTTATTGTATACGACTATTTTGATGTGACATTGACATTTTAATACATGTTTTTTATTATTGCTTGATGATGGACCTATTTCTGGTTACCGCGTAGATCCTATCCATAAACATCCTGGTCACATGACTCACCAGTGGCAATCAGCAAACGAGATCACAGTAGACTTCGCACTTCAGCGCGTCGTCAATTAAAGCCGACCGCAAAGCTATAAGATGTCCAATGCGCTTTACTTATCTAAACCAAAACGCATCACTTAAATAAATTAAAAATCTGTACACCGTGTACTAACGCCTGCCGCTGACCCTGTAGTCTGCCTCTTTCCACCGCTATAGTACAAACAGAATCATTCGGATCTCATTAGCGATGGCTGTATCACACGTCTGCAACTACCGTCGCACCGAAGTATGTGAAGATTGACAATTTTTACTACATGTAGCTTGATAGGAAATTCATGTCATTAAGTTATTAGATGTAAAGTGTGTAGTAAACTCAAGGTTTTTGTTAATATTGATGAATTAATTAAACATATGCGTTTTATAAAGACAGGTTTTTTGTCAGAAAGGTAACCTATCAGTACTTTTATAGGTTACAATTTGGGTCAATAAACGTCCTTATAAAGATTAAAAGCCTCACATCATTTATCAATATATCAACAATTAATGTGTAATTAAGTAATTTACACAGCCAAACATTTATATCGTTTTGAATTCTAATTACCAGGATGTGTGGCCAACATCCTAAGTATTGGATCAAATGGTAAAATAAGCCAGAACAGCATGTCCTTCTAGAGTTTAGAACTACATTATATCACTATGATTCATTTTACCGGACTTTCATCAGAGTGCTACCCGGCAGGTTACATGTCCGACAAATATCTCGACAGAATATCTACCTACACTACCAAGTGTACAAATCCGAGAGGCAGCTGTCATTTTCTAATGAGCAAATTACGTCACTGTCTTGCTCGCTTTATGTTTCAAGTGTTTGAGACTAGGACTTTCACGTTGTTTATTTAGTACGAAGGCGCACTCGTCCAATTTATCTAAATTCGCATGACTTCTGTAACCGTTATTGTCAATTTACAGATTAATTGCTATCAAAGTCTCAATACTATGTAAATTTCTTATTTAATATTTTTATCACTGTTTTTTATTCTTGCGTATAGAACTCCACGTGTGTATAAAAACGCACGTGTATGTAAAAATCCACGTGAATACATGTTTTATCTGACTATTTAGACTTCCATCGATTCGCAAAAAGGCGTCTTGTCGATAACATCAAACACAAAGAATCTTATTCACCAAACATTCTTATCCTAAATCGTGGTTTAAGCCCACGTCACAATTTTCATACCAATAAAAGAAAAAGCTTATTTATGAAGTTTCAATTTGATTTTAAGCTCAAAGTAGCAACGTTAAATTATAATGCAAAATGCAGATATGTAGATAAACATGTTTTAGATATTGTGGCTGGAAGTCAATGACTTGAGCAATTCTTATTTTAAGAATAGCTGGTGAATACTGGCCTAGATAACATCACTATAAGAAACAAAAATGCAGTCAGTTCAGTTGCTTAAACAGCGTCACATTCTCCTTTTTCATCATATAATACTCAATAATTCCAATATAGACCCACTATTTCTTGGCCGAATTGTATTTTAAATCAGCCGAAGTTAATCGCTCTAATTACTCAATGATATAAAGGTTTTATTTCAAATGTAACAGCTACAAAACTATTGAAACGTATTCTTGTTTGTTAAAATGTAATTGCTCTTTTGGGGATCGGGCGTTGTTATGATTCATCCTCCGAAAAGAAAACATTGACCGGCGGATATCAAGATGGGACTGCAATGATATAGTAGTAATATTAACCTGAATTGGAGAAAATTGTCACTAATGCAAAGACTGCATAATACAATTGGAAATACAGTCATTAGAAAGCAAATAAAACTATGATGTATTTTACCAATTGTATATAATTATATATTTTAATCTAAATCAAATCAATCAACATGTCATTTCTAGTCTTAACTTAAATGTTCATAAGATTATAAAATATTTCAATAAGTGTTAAATTTTATGTGGAGTGTTTTACTTGCTGACAAAAAATCGCTACACTACAAAAATATGTATAAACATATGACATAGTGCTTGTCAAATCTATAAAATGTTCATGACAACAATCATGATAAAATAATGATTTAGAGAAAAAGTAATTTAACAGTAGACAGTGATGGAATTTATGTTCGGCGTGATAGTATTTTGCATTTTATCGCGGAGCCATGCGTGTATTGTTATCGTTTAAAATTAAATTATTAAAAATCAAGTGCTTGTTTGTCGAGCGAAGTAATTATTTTAAGGGGTTTACGACATTTGGCAAATTTTCTCTGTAATGACAATCGTGTTGTATAACTAGAATGCATTCATGGGCATTGACCTCATTATCTGCTGTGTTTCCAGTTGACAAAATGCTTTTGTCAATAGGTAAATAAGAAAAGGTCCTATCAAAATTTTTAGATATTTAAATTTTGTCTACCTGTAGACAAAGGCAAACAGGGTAAATGTAAATGTGACAAAAAACACAGAGACGAGACATAACACACAAAAAGAAAAACCATCAGTTACCGCCGTACGGTCAGTCGGCAAAAGGGCCGACTAGGGTGCTTAGGCCTGGTTTGTGGAGCGCTCCAGCCTCGCACTTCCTGAAGGTTTTTCTATCAAACACAGAGTGTAAATAAAAATATCCGGTCAAAGTGAAACAACTAACAGTAAGCACCTGCATCGGGAGTTAAAACAGATACAATTAACTCTTTATAATGTTTTGCGGGGACAAGCACACGCGATTTTTTATATTTCATATGCATATACAGTTGGTTTAGAGATTAAACTTATTTGAGATCTAATGCCCTTAAGAACTCAGCCAAGTTTGTTTGCATAAAACGGTTTTTCCTTCATCATTTGAAGGAATGTGAAAATTGAAAGTGCCTTAAAATGTACTGGGATACTTGTGGCCTATCTGTATAGTCGCCGAATGTTAACCCAGCCTCTAGCCACGTTTGTTTTTTGTCTCTGTTGGTGCAAAGGCCGTCACATCCGTGGTCTTTTCCCACCCAGATAGACGTAGCTATTATAGCATATTTGTTGTCGTTGCGATGTATTTTACTAGGATACCAAACAAACAACACAATTAACGACTAAAACGGATTTCATGGATTAATGATATTTATATGTTTGTAAGCATACGCAGTTGATTCGTACCCATATTAACGTAGGTTTGTTCAAAGCAGAGCTCATATCTGTAGCATTTGCAACACTCCACTTTTTATTTGTTTAATTGCAATCAAAGCAGTAACGTTCGCGAAAATCAAAGAATCCTAATATGTACAAAAATGTAGGTGTATTTAAATTTGCCAAACATTTGTTTCTTCTTGGATGTAAAATATAAGTGACATGTGTATACACACTCATAGATGTATAAATGACTTAAAACACGTCATATATGCTGCTACGGGAGATATGATATCTCTTTAGACTTATTTGGGCGTCTTATTGACAACAACAAACTCTTCCTCGGCAGAAAGCATTAATTCAAACTGCACATTACCTTAAGCACAGACATTCTTCCCTCATAAATGGTCATAGAATTCCCATAACCCCCCAAAAGAACACAATTGATACCTAACAATTCAATTTAATCATTGTTAATCACATAAATCAAAATAATTCTCTGTATTGTTTTAGAAATAAATGCGATGTTAACTAGTTGATATGCATATAACAACCATTATCTTGAGCGAAAGAAGAAATGCAAGCTTCCAAACTTTTATGCAATTCATAAGAAATCGTAGACAATCTACTATTCTGTTCGGGCATATCATCCCAACAATTCCGGAGACTTCCGGTTGTTTACTTGTCATAAATTTGCAATTCAGTTTGTCTCTCCCGGACAGGAACATTCGATTTTAGTCATCCGAGGACAAGCCTATCGATTCAGCGAAAGTACCTGTAAATTTGCAATTCTTTCTCCTTAAAACATTGATATATCGTTTATATTTAATCCTACCGTTTTAGTCATAACAAAATATAGTGGGGAAGGTATTGCAGCTGATATGTTTTTGCACGAGTGATTCTACCAACACACATGTCTAGGCTCTTTTCCCACCAATAGTAAACTGGACAACGCCAATATGGCCATAATTAAGCACGGCTTGGTTCTATCAAAGGGAAAAGTATTATCGATAAAAATCTGTATACATTTCATAAAGAAAGGACATGTTGGAATTATCATTAATATTATTACAGTACGCAGATTTTGAATGTGGCTGTGCTTTGGACCAAACAATTTTATTTCAGCCGTAATCAACGTAAAGAAATGAGACTCGTGTTATAATTCTTTGCTTACCATCTATTGCTATTGCTCTGTCAACTCAAAACCTGCAAATTCATTCTTTGATCGACAAAAACTGCGCATATTTGATGTCCTTATTTGTGAAGCATTTGTCTGCTCTTTTGGTTGCTGATATGTCGAGTACGCGGTATTCTTGTCTTATTCATTGGAGCGCAAGGCCTATGTATGGAATGCTCACTGAAATTTTCACATAGGGGTAAGTCTGTTTTGGGGACCTCCATAACCCTGATAAAATACGGGTCATAATTCGGTACATGAAATATTTATTTATGTATTCGTTTTTTTATTTGTAATTAAATTAAGAAAACTGCCGGATTTCATCTCTTTTTAAGTTTAAAAATGCATGTCACAATTGCTGTTAAATTTGTTTTAATTGTGTAAGTCGCCTTTGATGTTTCGCATCAACAGATTTCTTGTTTTACTTTAAACACTGTACACATGTGTGACCGTACATGTATTTGGTACACATACGTGTGAATTATTTGTTTAATTAAAATCAGTGGTGCGTCTAAAATTGCTTGCGTATTTCGCGGGCCCATTGATAACTGTTCAGTTCCTGATATGCTTAGATATTTAATGTTTTAAAACAGAGATTTGTCATTTCTGTCCGACAGGTGTAGAGTATTTTGATTGCTTCACCTACAGCAACAGTTTAACAAACGTAAAAACAGAGACTTTCATTGTTTCACGTCTGATAAGCCCGAAGTTACTATGATTAAAGTTTCGAAAAGGATCTCACTGCTCCAAATTTTGTTTCAAATGACAAGATACCAGAATACTGGATGAGTAATCGAAACATAGCTGCTTTAGTTGCACTCGCTGTGTTTCCTAAAACTGTCGAAATTTATGATGTAAAATTGAGTTTAAAATATTAATCTGCAACCAACTTTCATAATATTTGCTTTTTTGTCATAAAGCAAACGTAAAATTTTACTTTTCGGAAAACAACAAGAACAAACACTAACAAAAAAAACATATTTTACTCTAAAAATGGGCTTGATAAAAATATTTGCAATGGTGACCCCATTTAAAATTACTTTTTTTTAAAAAATAGATATCATGTCAGAGGTGTGGCAGTGTGGGGGTCGTAAAAAGATTCCACGTGCATGTACTCTATGTTGTCATTTAAATCATCCTATAAGGATTGTTACGTGTATTTCTTTGCTGGACATTGGACTTTGGACTTTGGTTCTTCAAATCCATCTTCACATGAACAGGATGCTATTTATTCGTCTCTGATCATGTTTGTTCATGATTCAAAAAGTCAATTTTATTATAGTCAACCATTTTGAGTAGTTTGTCAAATCGAAATAATACCATATTCTTTTCTAAACACTATGTGGACATTATTTGTCAATGACGTCACTACTTTCGTCATAACTTATAGAAAATATCAGCGCTTAGACATTTTGTATTCAAATAGATCGTTTTTCTTTTCATTGCTTGCATTTGAGAAACTCGTCAGGAAGTGCGAGGTTAGAGCTCTGTAAAACCGGTTTAAGCACCCCAGTCGGTCCATATTGCCGACTGACCGTTCCAAGGCGGTAACTGTCGGATTTGCTCTTTTCGTTAAATGACTTATCACAAATTTGTTTTTACTTTTCGCTTGGCTTGAATGTGAAATACCTTTGTTCTGTGCCTTTTCGGAGTTTGGTATATGTTGCAATGCTCATAGGACTTTGTCATATATTCTTATTACTGTCATTTGATAGCTTTCAGTGTTTCACTACAAACAGAATCACAAGGGTGTTATGCATAGGTGTCTATTATCCAAATATGATTACAAGATTACAGTCTTTGCATCAAGGTACCAAAAATTGGGGTTTATGTATAACGAGCTCAGTATATTGTATGTGTACGGTGTCCTTAATGTATAAACTCACTTTCTAACTTGCATTCTAATTTGTAGGTGTGTAAATTAGCGTAGTTATACGCCACGATTGACTTTACGCCATGTGTATACACTCTTCATTTATGCACCAATGAGTCTTGAGTATTAAAAACATGTCTCGGTAAAATGAGAACTGCTAAAAAACAATTTCTTCAACGAAAGTCCCATAAAATATGACAAAAAAATCATTGTCATTTCCATACACCACATTCAGTCTGCCGGGAAGCAATATGTTTTTCATTTAGTCTCTACCATACACGAACTATCCACCCAATCACATTCTGACTATGCAATTCGCAGTATCATCACAGAAATGGTAGCTAAACAATAATTACTATGTATTCAAATGAACACATATAACTTTTTGCTGAGAAACGAAATCAACAAGGAATCAACAAACTTTCCAGCTGTTCTTATGTGTACTTATCTTTTTCACGATGTACCACGGCTTTGTTAAGTACAATGTATATATCATAGTGTTAAACGAGTGGGAAAATACCAAGCCTGAGATGAAGGCAACATTTTAAAATGAACTGTTGTGGAACTGAAAGTCCCTGCTCTAATGTATAGATCCGAAAAGGAACCAAAATTGATGTTAAATGGTCGCATGAATATACTTTTTCAAAATTGAAAATAATTGTTAGGATGGTTTCCAAAGTCTATAAAGCAACTACTCTGCTGTAATGATGATTTCTAGAAAATGACATGTAAACATTTGATATGATTGCAAACAATGTTCTGCCTGGCATATCTTTAATTATATGCGTTATTAAAATCATGAACATAAACATGCTAAAAACAGCATTTCCATGGCATCGTTCTTTTTTATCGGATACAGCAGAGGTTCCCATGGGAATGTAGTTTACTCCTGTTATGACAAGTTTATGGTGTCCATTATAGTAAATGTATTTCCAGGGGACTTGACCTTATTATCTGCTTAATTTATTGATGACAAACTTCTTCTGTCAAGGCATAACATATCTTAAGTAGTCATCAGTGTTATATTCTGAAAGGAAAGAACGACACGTAATATTTCATTCATATTTCATGTACAAATGTATTGGAGGGTTGAAAACACTGTACCTTAGACACTAGATAAATTGTCATATCTTGATATATATTATCAAGAGACTTAACCTCATTTTTGTTGAGTTTTCAAATGGCAAACAGGTTCTATCACGGCAAATTCTATGGCGATCAATCTATTTACCACTCCTTAAGAAAAAGCCTATTCTAAATTTCTTATTTCTTTTGCGAATATATATAATACCTTTAATTGACTTACGAGCAAGCCATATAGTATACTTCATTTAACAAAATATATAAAGCTGGCAAGAAGTGTACAATATGCTACAACTATGTCTTGGTAAAATTACATTGCCGAGCAATTTCAAATAAAACTTTAGAGTTTTGCTGGAAAGCATTTCGTTTCTAAAGTAAAGAAAGTTTTGAAATGGCCTAAGGTATGTCAAACCTTTTTGTTGTTATATTTTTTATGAAAAGGCTGAAAGCCATCTGCAATGGGCTCTAGGAATCACAAATTATTATATGAAAATGATCTAGACTAACAATTTATTTATATTTTTATTAAGTTATGCAGACAGTTATTGTCGTCTTCCGATCTGGAATGATATTGAGTTGAATCTATCTAAGTGTGTATTGCATGAAAAAAGGTTTATGCCCGACAGCATCACGTCAGGATCTTTTCATATATGTAAAGATAGGTTATGTCTCAAGATAGTCACGTGTCATTCATTGTCTCACAGACTTACGTAGATGTCCTTATTAACATCTCTCATAAGCATTTTGAATTAATCTTCACTAAGTTTCATGTTTAAATAATTTAACCTTTAATGTTTGGTTTTGCATTAGATTGCGTTAGATGTATTTATTTGGGTCATTTAAAACTACAGTTTAATATTCCAATATGATCACGCTCTTTTTATTGGGCACTAGAAACATATCGATGTTTCTGCATTGTGAAGCGTCTAAATAAATCCATTCTATGATGTTCTTAACATTCTAGTTCGGCTTTTATATCTGAAACTAGAGATTTATAGGTCATTTTAAAGCCTGCGGTCCTTTTGTTTTCGATATTTATTATTACTATAATTGCTATACTAATCTAAAACATCGACTCCTGAAAAGGCAGGGTTCGGGCTCAAACCCGGCGCGCGTCATACCAAAATTGTTAAAACGTTACCTTACTAAGGCTCTAACAAAATTTTGGGTACTTTCTTGACTGCTCTTGGTCCGTGTCAGGATAATGGGAATGTGTTCATGGCATGATATAAACACAGTTTCATTCCAAAAGTTTAATTCAGTAAATTATTGATTGATTGTAGTAATCTTAATATAATTTATTGTGTTAAGGATATCTTATTTGACTTATTTTTCTTAAGGTACGTATAAATAAAATCTACCAATAGAGGATCTGATACTAGTTGTCATGTAATACAAATATTTGGTAAACAATAAGCGAGAATATGGTGAGCTTACTATAATTTTTCCTGGATGAGTTTCATCAATGTTTTGTACTAAATGGCACCGAGTGTCTGATTCTTGTTATCACATAATTTTGATCGCTAATTTACAAAATTTACAAAACAGCACTTTGTGATATAGTGGAATGAGACGATCTGCACTATGATGACGTATATGAAGTCATCAATAAAGAAGCTGTACTACACTAGTATAACAAAACAAAATTGTAATGGTGCATTTAAAGGAAAAAAGGTAAAAACATGTGACAAAACTAATTTTCAGATGGTTATACTTTTATGTGATCTCTATAATAAAGCTAAGCACGTACATATACACACAGTGAAGTTTTTATAACACATCTTTCCAAGTAAAAATAATGAACAACAATGTTTTTTGTGCACTTTCGTTTCAATAGTTGTTTTCCTGAAAATTGATTAGAAATTTCTAAGAATACTTTGTGTAATTGTCAATTTACAATCAATTAAAGAATGATGAACCTCGTGTGATTATTTTCTGCGAAGGTAATTGAATAATGGCTTTTTTCTTTATGTAACGAAATTTGTTTTGCATAAAGACACCTTTTAACATTTTTAAATGTCTTACATTGAATTTAAAGTATTAACCAGTGTCAAAATATTTTCCCAAACATAAAACTGATTATCCCAAAAGCATTGCAATTAAAACATAATCATACCCTAATAAAACATCATAATGTCTACCACCGATCTTGCACTGAGGCCGTTACTTATATTTCAATGATTTGAAGACATTTCAAAATACAAACTAGTCTGTAATTTTGTTGGACTTGTGGCCGACTAATTACAAATATTTATCCCTTCATTCATATCATTGTTAATTGTTATTTGTTCCGCAGACAAATGAAGATATAGAAAAAGTAATGGGTTTGAAAGAAAATACGTAGCAATTCGAAAGCATCTTATTCTTATAAATATCATTAAATGTATTGGGGAGTGTTGTAAAATTATTGATTACATAAGAACTTTTTTACTTACTGGATTAGATCGCCTTCGCTAAGCGTTATTAGCGCCGATTATATACAAGTATGCTCTGATGGTGAAGAATTTGCAAGAAAAGCTTAACACAAGGCAAATGTGGTTGAAGCTCTTATGTATTTTTAAATCAGCTTAACACAATACAGAACCCGATAAATAACTGTAAAACTAATTATGAAAGTTTAATTTTTCTCTCGGAAACTTTTTATTCGGGCGATATTCTTTTTAGTAATTGAATGCAGTTTGGCAGTGACAAAAATAATCAATTTTATATGATTGGTTCCTTTTCAAAGAGGAAAACACACATCTTAAAAAGAATCGCTTATTTTTCGAGAATAAAATTTTAGATTTGTTTCATTTTACATTAAACGCGCTTGTTGCTTTTGTAACACATTGACTTTTGTTCTTTCTAATTTTGCTCTGACAAATTATGGTCAATATTTTTTATCTTTCAGCTAAACTGATTTTACATCAAACATATTCAACACAATAAATTGTACCTTGCTAGATCAAGAAACGTCAAAAATAGCAAACGAAAACGACGGTACATGAAATGTTTACTCAGCTTAATTTATCCATGGCACCATGACATGCATATCAACTTATGTTTAGCTACAGACTATAAAATATTACTGCAAGAACCACATAATATGGTCACTATTTCCTTGCTCTTTGTACGGCCGGACAGGAATCGGCTGAGCGTTGCCTTCAGGTATGGTATCCCATTAAATCCCGGGTCGCGACATATCATAATCATTAGAATGGTGTTAGAATAACTCAAGCCATGAAACAGCATTGGTGTGACGATAAACAAACAAACAAACAAAAATATTAATGTTTTTGTACGGTTGACTTTGCTGAATCATAGATTACTTCTTCGCGGCAAGTGGTGAAATATATAAGTAATCGCTCGGGACTTGTATTACATGATAACAAAACGATAAATGATTTCCCACGAGATTTTGCATTATTTGAAATCATGTATTTCTTGCTCATTTCAATGTTTACACTGTTTCCTTCATGATCCTGTTGATATCCGTTTGTGTACAGGCTATCTTTGTGTCAAATTATGATTTAATAAGATCATGCATCTTTATATGGCATAATTTGATATTTTGACGGATTTGTCCCAATATTATATTTTCTGATCAGTATTTAAGAAAACCAATAAAAATCATGTCTCTTTGTGGATATAATCTACAACATCAACCTGTAAAAAAGTGCACAGTACGGTGCAAACCTGTAAGGAACTATATTAAACACAACTGAAGAATACGAAAAATACGTTTGGTTCATTTATCATTTTTTACTTTTCACCGACAATATAACGCTAGTTCTTGTGTATCTGCGGTGACATTATTTTGATTCCTATTCAAAGAACCTTATTTGAGAGAAAAAAATAATATGATACTATTATTTTAAAACAGTAAACATTTAACTAATTTGTGTGACATAGAAAGAAGTGATAACATGAGAATTACACTGATTGCCGTAATAAAAGTAACTCATTTTATTTTTGACATCGGTATATTTTACGATTGTAAACCTTTAGTATGTTTCAAAGAACTATAAATTAAACTGTGTCTGCATAATATAAGTGAAACGTTTGACATATTTACTGAAAAACGGCATAATGCGCCCTCAAAGTATACACTACGAAATAACAAATAAAAGCGTCTATATTACAACATCATCTCTATGATGATCATTGGGTATACGTTTTAATGCTCATAGCACTTTGTCATACTTCATTTACTATAGAAAAGGCATGTGAACATTTTGGTAGGATGCAAGCAATGTTCTGCATGGGATTGTTTTGAATTGCATATTGACTCTGTGAGTTCATTGATATTGCTTTGCTTATAATTGTTAACATGGATATGCTAAAAACAACATTTCCATGAAATGGTTCTGTTTGTCGAGTGCAGCAAAAGTTCTTGCCATTATATTTTTGCAAAATGTTTTTTCTCTTTTATGACAGTTTTATGTTGTCCATTATATAAATGTATTTCCAGGGGACTTGGCCTTATTATCTGCTAAGTTTATTGATGACAAACTGCTTCTGTCAAGGCATAACATATCTTGAGTAGCAATCAGTGTCATAGTCTGAAAGGAAAGAACGACACGCAATATTTCATTCACATTTCATGTGCAAATGTATTGTTGGATTGGAAACAATGTACTGTTGACCCTTTACGAATTGTACTGACATTTTTATTAGGAAATATATTACCAAGAGACCTGGAGAACATTGTTGCGTTTTCAAATGACAAACTGCTTCTGTCAAAGTAAAACTTATGTAAATGTGTATACCATTCGTAAAGAAAACTCCTATTCAAAATGTCTTATTTCGTATGCTTATGTAAACATGTAAATTACTTAATGAGCCAAGCATATAGTACACGACTTTGAACAAAAGCATAAATCAAAGCTTGCAAATGGTGTTCACTATTGTTAAACTGTGTTTTGCAATATCTGACCAAGCAATGCATTCCCAAGCAATTTAAGATAAAGCTTAAATTCTTTGCTGAAAAGCAATTCATAATTGATTTCGTTTACCAAGTATAGAAAGTAATGAATAAGGCTAACCATTGGTCGATGCATATATATGTTACATTTCATAAATTTGAAATAATGAATATATTGAATAGTTTAAGCCGAAAACTAAATGCAATGCGCCCAATGAACCTCATTATTATTTAGGAAATTATCTAGAATAACAATATGAAAATTTTCAATTGTCGAGCTTATTTTGATTATTTTGCAGGTTTCGATCTGGGGCTTCATTGTTTTATAATTAAATAAAATATTTCAACAATTTTAAGATGAAAAAAGAATCAGTAAAATGCAAAAAACACTAGTATAAAACAGCATATGCGGTTGGAAAGCTTTCTAAGACCAGTTTATATATAAATTAATGAGTTTTGCAGTGTGCTGCAGCTAAATTTGACTATTGCTATTTGTAATGTTAAGGCGATAAACACGCACTGAAATATATGTTTTATAAACTTTCAAAGAGGAATTGCGTGACTCTTGTCTATAATGTATGTTCCTTACTTGAAATACATTCTGCTCGACCTAAGTGCAAATTATTGATTATCTTATTACTTTTATTTATGAATAATTCTTTGCTGGAGTTGATATATGACATGTCTGCATCGATGTAACACTGAATTATTCGATCCATTTATTCAAAGACTTGAAAGGTATTTGTGTATAGCTCTTTTGTTATTTCAAATCAGATAAGGCATATTTTATATCAGCTCACGTACTTTATTGCTCCATTATCATTTAATTAACTGACGTAGAGAAAATTCAAAAGACAGTGGCATATTTGACATGTTTATCCATCGGTTTGCGTTCTACTGTTAAACATACACCTTAAAAGTAGGAGCCTGTAAATAAGGGTGAAGAAATGCTTATTACATGTTACAACAATGATGATATAAATTATCTATTGGGATAAACTCAATTTCTAAAAAAAAAGTAAAAGAAACCACTTTCCGGAATACAAGTCATCTTTTATCAAACAACATCCGAGGCGTTTAGACAGGCGATTTATATTTAGAATAGTTCATAAGACCGCCTACGTAGGTCTATGATATTACAAATATAACAAGTGTCTGTCTAAACATATCTTGACATGTATGCAGAGACCCTAACGTGATGCTGTCGGACACAGACCTGCCCGAAAGCAATCGTATGTTTTATCCAGAAAATTAACAGCCTGTCGCATGTTAGTCTGCAGAAACGTATAATCTGTGACTGGCGATTGTTATAAAGTATATATGTATATATATATATATATATATATATATATATATATATATATATATATATATATATATATATATATATTTCCAAAATAATCACTGTCTTTGAGTGGGCACTAGGAACATATCGATAATTCTTCATTGTCAAGCGTCTTAATACGTACGTTCAATGTTGCTCTCAACACTCTAATTCGGTTTCTTATATATAAAAAATACATAGTTATTTGTCATTCTAAAACACTGCGGTAATTTTGTTTGGTATATTAATTTAAATATGATAGATCTTTAGATGATTAAAATGAGTATCCATTAGTGTGCCTATATCAAATTTATGTAAAATATCTAAACGCTACTTTTTGGAATTTGGGCATAACATTTGCATTAACTTATACCTCAGTTTTAAGAAGGATTGTATACGCCATTAACACAAATGATTTCCCGTTGAATTAAGTACGTTGAATTAATTACCTATATTTGCATCGTTATGTTCTTGATATGTTTAGTGTATAGAATTTCAAATATGCTTTAATTGGTAATTTGCAAACGGCTTATTTCAAGATTTTTTGAATGTGTGGTAATTATAATTTCTTTTCTACCGTGAGAGCATTCTGTAGTACCCTAAGTTTGCATAGAATATTGTGAATATAACACTGCGTTGAATGACCTAGGTGCTCTACATGTATTATACACAATAAAGTCAGCCAGGACCTTGAACTAAGATAATATATTATAACTTTATATAGTCCTTATTTAAATTATAGGCTGGAATAGTTCCAATCCCCGATAATAACTTTGTCTATATCTGATACTTTTAATCTTAATACGATTGTTTTGAGTATAATACTTGAATAATGAGATGTCTTTGTTCGGAAAAATAGTTTTACTGTCTTGTTAATGTGTATAATAAAGTCTTAACTCATAACTTCATTGTTTTGTTTGTTTTAAAATATTTTTTTTATTTTTCAAAAGGAAGACATTGCAAGCAGTATTTTACTTAGCTTTAATGACAATTATCAACACTATATAGAAAAAAAGTTTGTTCATCCCGTGCGTGTTTGATGTAACCCTAATATAATTTTCTGACTAAAGTTTAGTATCAACTTACTCTACTTAAAGTATAAGTATATTTTGTTTGTTGGGTTTATCATCCCACCAACAAGATTTCGGGTATCTGGAGACGGTGTCCCCTTGAAGCAGATATAGTACTGCCTTCACTGTGTTTATCATGCCACGAACACCTGGCATGATACCACATCCAGTCACATTATCCTGACACCCAACCAGTCGTGGAGCTACCATTATATTTCCTAGAGCGTTAGCAATGGAGCTATAAGTCTACCATTTTAACGACTTATGGATCGAACCCAAGGCCCCCCGTATCTGGAGCCGATGCTCTAACGATTGCGCTACTAGGTTCAGAATATAAGTATATAACTATATTGCAGATGGTTGTACATATATGTATATTTCCATTGTCGTATAATGAGGTTTCTATTTCGAAATAAGAGCTAAACACATCTATACCACATTTGTTTAAGGTATAGTTACACCATCTCCTTCGTAGAGAAAATATGCGTAGGCGTCAATTTACAATCAGAAATGAACGATTAACTTCGCTCGACTATTTCATGAGAAGCTAAATAATTAGTTTACCCTTTATTAATCGAAAGTGTTTGGCAAAAGCCACCTTTTCACATTTTAAAAACAAGAACATTCGTTTAACCATCTATTATCATCCCGAGAAAGAAATCATTTTCCAAATATAAATCTATTCATCCTCATGGCAATGATTTCATAGTCATAGCTTGTTAAAACATTATCTTTCTACCACCGGCCGTAGTTTAGCTTCATTTCTTTGCCAACAAAGTAAATAGTTTTCAGTTAAACATGTTTGCCAGACGCATTGGCTTGGCATATGGTACATCCAATTAAAGTGTTCTTGTATGTCAGAGACGAGTTAATTTCTTCGTTTTAAGGCATGCCTTGAAGCCGTCTCAGATATCTCTGATATTGTGGTGATTTACATACTTAAATGTTTTCAGTAAATAAGCAGCCGGACGAATTGGCTTGACATATTGTGCTTTAATTAAATTGTACTTGTATGTCAAAGACGAGTTCGGTTATTGATTGTTTCGCTTCCGGTCGTGCCTTGAGGCCGTCACTGATATTGCAGTGATTTGAAGACGTTTCAAAATAATAACAGGTCGGTACTATTGTGGAATTTTTCTCATCTGGAAACTGGCAGTTTTTCATTTTTCAAATTGTGTGCTTATTTTTCTCTTTGCTGCAGACAAGGGTTTGCAATAGAATACATAGTCTTTTAAAAGCATATAATTTAAATTATTACGAACAATTGATTTATGTTATTGTAAACTGTTATAAACAGTCATGAGGAAAATCTAACATTGCGGAGTGGGGCGGTCTAGCGGTCAGGGTCGACGACTTGTAACTCCTCACCGCGTGGGTTCGAGCCACAGTCATGGCGACAAAGTTCAAGTAGGGGGATCTTCCAGCTGAGCTTTGGTGGTTCTAGCACGGGGTCGAACTTCGCCAGCAGTACGATTAATGGTGTCAGTGTTTATCCAACAAATCTGAAAGATATAATTAATGCTTCCAAAACAAGCGAACCAGAAACATATGCAGGGCCTCGAACTTTAACATTATGTACATGTATTCTATACATATATATGTTGAGAATATACAAGAAACAGTTACAGTATTGCGAAAAAGAATCCGAAGACACAACACAAAACAACACAAATATCGTAACAATATAGTAACATGTATCAAATCGGTATTGACCATATATTTGAATCTGTGACATTTGAGATGATCCGCTTCTTGCATAAAAATGTGTTATTGTATAATAATTGATGCCCATATTTTATCTTTTCAAACCAGCTTAACTCAGTACAGAAGTCGATAAATAACCTTAAAGCTAATAAGTGAAGTGCAATTATCCTCTCGGGAACATTTTCTGTGGTCTTATTGTTTTCAGTAATTAAATGTTGTTTGGCACTGACAGAACGATTCAACTGAATGTGAATGATTGTGTTTTTCTTTTAAATCACCCATCCCAAGTAATCGTTATGATTCCCAAAATACACAAGAATTATGTTATGTAATTTTGTGTTTTATTGTAATTTTATATAACCTTAGATAAGAGGAATACAGCTTTAGATGTCTGTCCTTTTTTCTCCTTTAAACACTTTATGTAATTATGGAAAATATGACAATTATTTTGGGTACCAGTCATGTAGTTTTGGGTTGATAATTATGGAAAATATGACAATTCTTTTGGGTACCAGTCATGTAGTTTTGGGTTGATAATAATGGAATATATGACAATTATTTTGGGTACCAGTCATGCAGTTTTGGGTTGATCTTTATGGAAAATATGACAATTCTTTTGGGTACCAGTCATGTAGTTTTGGGTTGATAACTATGGAATATATGGCAACACAGAATCTAATTGATTTCTTTTTATCTTAACTTTGTTCGGACAAGAGAACGTCTTATCGTCAATACATCGTGAAAAGTATTAATTAATCATTTACATAGGTAAACCATCTGTAGTTAACATTATACGTAATTTTGCTTTTGTAGCATTTTTATTTGGTCTTCAAATTCTTTGCAAAGATATGTTATCGTCATTTTCCTTTATCTTCCACTTAAACCGGATACGAACACGGATCGCGTAAAACGGTAGTCGTACAGCTGGCTTGATAATGTTTAATAAAATGGTATTTTCTGGTCGGCCCAGTGTCGTGGCACTGTGATTAGGTATGTGTTATATGCCACGCGCGACACGGCATGCTATTTAAGGCAGCGCTATATCTGCTTCAAATGGACGCCGTCTTCAGATAACTGAACTATTGTGAGATTATAAACCAACTTTATCAAATAAAAAGTTCTCCTACTGTGAGCCTACTGAACTATAGATTGCTTTCAGGCAGGTGACGAGATTTGTTTTCGTAATCGCTCGGGACTTGTATGACAGACATAATAAATTAACAATGAAATAATTTCTCATGAGATTTTGCATTATTTGACAGCCTGCATTTATTGTTTCTCCAGTACACTTTACCCCGTTGTTATGATGCTTTAGATAGATATGTGTGCTATTAAACTCTCCTAATGTCAAATGTGGCTTGTTTCTAATACATTGAACATCTTCCTATGACATGATAAATGGGATGTATAACTATGTTCTCTTCTTTCAACTAACATAATGCTCTACCAATTGCCTTGATACAACAATTCTAACATTTAGAATAGGTAAATAAGAAAAGGTCCTATCAAATAACCACAGATATTTACATCTAAACAACCTCTAGACAAAGGCAAACTGGGTACATGTAAATCTGAAAAATATATACGAGACATAACACACAAAATAAGCCAGCAGTTACCGCCTTGGAACGGTCAGTCGGCAAAAGGACCGATTGGGGTGCTTAAACCTGGTTTGTGTAGCTCTCCAACTCGCACTTCCGGGAGGTTTTTCTATCAAACAAACAGAGTAAATAAAGATATCACGTCAAAATGAGACGAATGGTTTAGAAGATTAGTAATAAAATCACTTCTTCTATGTTTATAACATTAAACTGCAATTTCAACGATGGTACTTAAAAAACTTAAATCTAAATTGAATTATTAAGAAAAAAGAAAAGAATAAAGAAAGTAAAGCATGAGTATGGTTCGTTCATCATCTTCATATTTACAGTAGAAACCTAGTGATGACTTGAGAAAGGCCAGGCAAAGTCTTGCTAGACATTACTTGCATCAACTTCAAATGGGTTTGTTTTGTGTTTTTTGTTTTGGTGTGGGGTGGAGGTTGTATCTTTCTCCAGTTGAAGTTAGGGCATATCTTGTTGTCGCTTGTTTGCTTTTGCGATACTGTTGCACCACAAATCAGCCAAATTTACTGTTAAACATCGTCCTCACATTTTCATGTCCGTATGCCATATCCTTTTCCCGGGACTTATTCCATAAAAATACATTCAGAAATCGATCGATACAGGGCACACTCATAAAACAAGCAAAGGATGTAACTAGTATTTATACGTAGACAGGATGGCTTAATAATAGTTTATGCTTCTCTTGTTATATTGACACATTGTAGCAGTAATCCAGTAAATGGACCGACTGTTAAGTGATATTTGATCAGTATAAGACTGCCATTGAATAGTGAAAAATCAGGTCAAAGTTTTGAACAAATGCGAATAATTAACATATTTAAGATCCGAGCATTGTTTGCAGTGCATTCAAACTTCACTATATAGCTCATTGGTAATTGCAAGTTGATTCAAAAGCCCATCATCAGACACAGCCTCATCCAAAATAGTCTCACTGCATCATTTGTTAGTGTTTTACTACATTCCTCATATTGTTCATCAGATGTCTCTCTGGCAGTTTTTTTTTTTCATTAATATCGCCACAAGCTTCACAGATACTTGCTTTGCTTTTATTTATGAGGAAGTCCGTAAAGCATTTATAGTAACATGCAAACAGAAGTCTTCGCCGGCATGTCCGTCTGACTTACCAGCCAAAGCTTAAAATTATGTTAGCACAACTTTCGTAGTACTCGGCGCATTGCTTTAGTTGTAGTTGATTGAACTACGTTGAAATATGAGTATCCACTATCAAACGATATAATTTAACAAAACCTTGAAACGATCATTGGAGATGGTAACTAAGATATGACGCCTTTTAACATTGATATGATTTTACCTGTTTAAATTTATTTTTTTACTTTAAATACTTATAAGTAAACCTCCCCCGCATTAATCTGAGAGTGTCATTGTTATTTTTACGTGTTGTCTTCTTCGGAATAAAAAAAATATTTGTTACATGTCTCTTACAGCCAAGTAAACAAAATGTTTAGCAATCTTAGCAATGCTGTTTTTATTTATAAATTCGACTTTAAAAGTAACAGTAATAAAACCTTGCAAGGTTTGCGAACAATTATCCTCGGGGTTTGCAGTTTAGTTTTATTGAATCATATGTAAAAAAAAACATCATTAGGTACAATAAAGTCAGTTTAACAGCTCATGTATACCCTTCATATAAAAGTGCTGACGTGATATAAGTGTGTAATTTATTTGGATATTTTTCCACTGAAAGTATGTTAACGTGCATTGTAAATTTCAATTGACGTCCAGAAGTTCGGTAGGTAAATCAATGTACATAAATGAACTAGTGTTATATACACAAAATATATACAAAATGTAGCGTTTGTACGGTTTTGCTAATAACTGACACATTTGCATTAATGTTTACTGGAATTAATGAATTTACAATCCTAGGTTCGTTCTTTATTCTAAAGTGCCTACTGTTCTTATAACTCATTTATAAAGAGGTGTGATAAATGAATGTCCAGTATCTTATAATAATAAACTTTTTCGACATGATGTTGGGTGCCACTAAAGCTTTAATTGTGTTTTTGTTGTCTGAAATATTAACCGAAACATCCTTAGAAACCGCTTTTTCTTTGCGCTCCGAATCATTGACTTTTTCAATTCAAAAAGATAGTTTTTCTTTTCATTGCTTGCATTTGAGAAACTCGTCAGGAAGTGCGAGGTTAGAGCGCTGTAAAACCGGTTTAAGCACCCCAGTCGGTACATATTGCCGACTGACCGTTTCAAGGCGGTAACTGTCGGATTTGCTCTTTTCGTTAAATGACTCATCACAAATTTGTTCTTGCTTTTCGCTTGGCTTGCATGTGAAATACCTTTGTTCTGTGCCTTTTCAAAGTTTGGTATATGTTGCAACTCTCATAGGACTTTGTCATATATTCTTATTAAGTATGTTAAAATTCTTGAACAATAAGATGAAGTCAAAATACATGCCGCCTACTTCAGTGATGTCCGACCTTATATTTGATGTTAATTAGACTTTGTTACAAGTCAACCTTATTTATTTACAGACTTGTATCTATGATCAGAGAATTTAGGAACCAAATGTCAATGTCTTTGAGACAAAGCTTTTGTAATATTTGACATGCTTTTTTGGCCTGTTCAGTGTAAAATCTGTATAAAACCGATTTAAGCAGGCAGTTAAAAACCGTTATTATATTATATAGTTAAATATCGCAGAAAATCAGTAACCAATTGTCTATGTTTCGTGGTTATTTAAATAATATGTCTTCGAAGGGCTACACATTTGTTTCTACCTCATATTAAATCAGTCTTCCAAGCGTCCGTGGCTAAAACGGCACACTAAAATTCGAAAAAAATTTGAAATCCAAGCTTAAAAATAATGTACACTTTTTCAACAAAAACATCCAGTTTATTTTTTTTTTGAAAACAAATCACATAGACTGGCTCTAAGGATTGACTGGAAGCAATTCATAATCCAATTCGGCTCTGACGTACAAGTACAATTTAATTAAACCACTCGATGCCAAGCAAATTCGCAGTTCTGTTTTGAGATAGTTACCGAAAAGTTGCAATATGTTACAATCAAGTAGACACAAACGGTTTTGTACTTTAAAACTAAATCACCGATATACTAACCAGATAGTTCGCTTCTTGACATGACTAAAGCTGTCTTCTGACGATCAAACAAGGCATGTAATGCAAGTTTTGCGACGTTCAAATACGGAAATTAAATGTGATGCTAAATGTGATAAAATAAATTCATTTATGCAAAGAATGAAAAATAAAAGGCGACTGTTCACGAGAAAAGTGGGGAGGTAGGGAGAATAGTACTATCTTCTTACTATCACTATATTATGATCATTGTCTTAAACCAAAGATACGACTGAGAGGCACAGATCCCGTAATTCGGATCGAATTGATAATGATACACAAACAGTTGTGTGTTTTCTACAGTTGATTGACGTATATATATATATATATATATATATATATATATATATATATATATATATATATATATATATATATATATATATATATATATATATATATATATATATATATATATATATACCACGTGCTTATCAATTGCCAATAATCTGCGTTGCGTCCCCATTCAAGATATACACTGTCCGTCACTTGTGCAAGGTTTGGTATACGTTTTGAAGTATACTTAATTTAAGTTCTGTTGTTTAAAAACCCAAACAAGTTTGTATATGAAATTTACTGTTATAAACCGGAAACTAATCATTTGTATTAACCTCAACAATAATTATGTTTTGCGAATTAAATAAAACTAATAAATAACATTTTATTTAAACCGCTTTCCGCATACGACTAAAGAGAAAGGCATTATTTCCATGGCAATTCTCCAAAATGCGGTAGGTTATTCTTACCGACAGGAGTTCTCCCTACATAATAAATTCTAAATAAATTCATTACAGACAACGGCAATTTTCTGATGTACATTCTTACGTCGCTGCCTTCAGTTTTAACATTATCAGCGGTCAAGGAAAGCAGTCTGGTCGACGTTTCACTATAAATCTCCAGTAAATGTCTTCTTCTCACGCATGTCCCAGTGTCTGGTTCGAATCTCACACGTCAACATGACAAACAAGCCCTGTCAATTGTTTTGTTCATGTTCTTATGAACTGTTTGTCAAGTGGAATAAAAAAGAAGGCGAATGAAGCTCTACTAGTTAACACAATATTTCTGATGTTGAGCTTAGATTTGCCATTGACTTGGAAAATGACAAGCAAAGAGTACAAAATGTTTGTATATATATATTTATTTATTTATTTATTTATTTATTTATTTATTTATATTCGTTATACAAATGGTCAGCATATCCTATGTCCATGTACCATGTAAAGGCCATTATTCAATAATGTTTTTGCTCATTTTAGGCCAAATTGCTCATCGGATTTCTAACGTTGTCGTACATCAGATATTTTTTTTTCTTTAAACATATTTTGGACGACCTTTGTTGCTTTGCATCAATGCTTTTCTTGTACTCTATTTGAATACTGATGCTCGCCAAATACCACAAAAAGGAGCTAAGATGCGAGACATCCACGGCGCCGTAGAGAGACTTTAAAGAAGATGATGACTATCCTGGGAACTAAAGCCTCCCTTACACCGTCAATTAATAACATAAACATTTGACAGTGATGAACCATACTTCTGATGGGAAGTAGGGTATTTGCTTCTTTGTTTGCTTTTCTTGTTCTCTCTACTTCTGTATTTACAAACTGCATTGCTAACATCAGTATACTCGGTTTCCTTTGTTAAACAAGAGCTGCGAATTCCTTTGAATGCCGGCCACTTTTTTATAGTTGCAAGATACACATTATTGTTGAACGCTACAATGTTAAACAACGGAATACTCATCTTTTTCCCAGAAAAGAGGTCTCACAGAACAGTTGCGATTTTCTGTTTTGTCAGCTATTCTACCGTCCCCATAAAAATACAGAGGCACCGCTCTCCGGAGCGGCTCCAATAAGGTGGAAAACGAAGGTAACTAAAATCAACCCGCTCTTTCTTTCTTCTAATGCAGGCTCCATTGATAATCATCCCGGCTAGTGTATATATTATTCCAGATGATGGACTCCTTCATACGTCGTTAACACGTCTGGGATTTTAATTGACTGGGCAATATTGTAGGTTGGAGTGAGTGAATATATTTGGGGGGTTACATTTGGGGTTTAGTAAGCGTCCTGTTAGGTTCTTACATGACACCAGAGAATGAAGGATCGTAGGAGTAGTCTTATTATTGGCGCCATTTTTAGGTGCCTTTCCCATTTTGATAGGATAGTTTATCTATAATGTTTGTCCGAAGTGCGAAGTTTGAGCTTCCTTAACTCGTTTAAGCGGCCCCGTCGGTCCGACTACCGCCTGACCGACACAAGGCGTTCGCTGCTTCACTGTAAGGGTTTTTTTGTTTTTGTTTGTGTTTGTTTTTGTTTTTTTTGTTGTTTTTTTGTGTTTTTTTTTTTTTTTTTGTAAAATCTCGTCTTAGTTTTTCTTTGTCACTTTAACATCTTATTTACGTGTTGATGTTTCTTTTCATTGTCTATTGCTGATTTAATTTATTATTTTTAATTCCTATGGGACCTTGATTTCCTTCGTGTAGTTTATACCAATATAATATAAAAACAATCTTCTAGATGTTTTGAAAGGTGCACATACAATTACAATTAAATGTGTTTGTAATGAAATTATATTTTTTACAATAATCATATTATACCGACAAGCTATTGTATTATAAAACAAACTGTTTATATAAATATAATTATTCGCATTAAATCAAATAATCATGTAAATTAAATTATATGTTTCCATAACAGTTTTGCCGTTTTAAATGTATTAAATATTTTAAGTTGATGCCTTACACTATGGAGTGTATGCGGTGCCCTGTCTGTTGTAGCCATATAAATAAACGTTTTTTTTATTTTAAAATTGTTAGATATATGCATAGCTGTGTTATATAATGTATTTTTGTTTCCCTGAAATCATGCTTGAGAGACATGTAGGAAATATTAAGTAAGTTTTTAAAATAGTATTACTGCTAGGCCAATAATTCATATTATATAAGGTTGTTTATAAGTTTAATTTAAATGAACTTCCATGTTAAGAGCGTGAATAAATAATAAATAAATGAAAGACAAATTGTGGCCCTTCTAACAAACACCAGCCAAACAACATAAGAGATAATGTGTATGTTTGTAAAGACTTTTTCGTTTGCGGTAACGTAGATGTGTTTATTTATTTTTCTTCACCTATGTGGCCACTACGTGGCCAATTTTCTTAAGAAATATTAAAATATACATAAATATCACTTTATCTTGATATTAAAATCAGAGATACATCTAATATAATTTAGGATCCATTTTTATTGACCATAAAAATATCGCATATCGTTCGCAACTGCCAGATTCTAGGTTAAATTGGATATTGCGGAATCCTGTACAATTCCCTTTCCTAATTTATCGACTCTTCACAGAACTAATATTACTTTTGTATGTCCCGAAGGATACAGGGAAAAAATGCAATATACCTAGTAAATTATTTTTGTACGAACGAAAATTAAAAGCATCCAATGTCTTTAATAAAAGATATGGATTTTATATTTCGGGCCAAAACACAGGCGAACATATTTGTATTTTTCATGAAAAAAATGGTTAATTGAGAAACGTTTGAGTAATATCTTTGAAAAACTACGAATATCCGAATAGACACAATATAAAATAAAGATAGTTCAGGAATCTGACATGTGCTGTGCAACATGCGGTTGAAATACTGGTCGATGTAATTTTATCAAACACTTATGCATTATACGAATATCCGAGTAGATGAATTATTTCTTAGATGTTGCTATCTATATGTACATCGGTGATTATTTTAAATAAAACAAATATGTAAACGTGTTGAAAAGAAGATCTAAACGAAAAATCTGAACCTTTGCTTTATAAGACATCTGTTGTTTAAGGGGAGCATTTCCTTGTTAGGCCTTTTAATTTCCGGTAAAATCATTTTGATAATGCATCAGTGTTTGCTACAATTACATCGACCGGTATTTCAACCGCATGTTGCACAGCGTATGTCAGGTTCCTGGACTATTTTTATATTTTATTTTGTCAGTTTGTTATTAATATACTACTGTGTATGATTGGATGTTAGCATAATCAAATCATGGATCATTAAATAACTTGAAAGAGGATGTTTATGGATCGGTAAATAGTGTTTGTGTTGTGCCCATAACCAATATAATATATTCCGTAAATGTGTTTTTTCAATAAAGTATCCCTCACGTTGGCGCCGTTTTGACCGGTCTTGTTTATTATTGTAGAAGAGTTATAAAGTATTCTAAACTAGATTCATCGGTATCATTTTATGATTGATTCCTTTTTGATGTGCGATCAAAAGAGGAAATGTTAAATCTCTTCTATCATCTAAGCAGTTTAAGTTTACAAATTGTTTTACTTGTATTTCTGTGGAACTCATTGTCAGGATTTGTCAGGTGAGGCATGGTTTGGAAAAGGAATGTTTCCACTTTTCCAATACATAAACACTGACAAGAAAGCAGTTGAAAGTTGTAATATTTTATATTCAATTATCTTAATTGTACTCCTATGTGGTTTTAATCGTGCTTTGAGGAATATTGCTGGTTCTTCTATGTGTAGGATATAAACCCAAATAAACAAACATTAATTTCGTGATAAATTGCTTTTGTAGCATAGCTTTTGGGTTCCTTACTGTCTAGCTATGTGTTGTTTAAGCCATTATTTTTTCATTATGGTATTTGTAGTAAACACAGGGTATAGTGTATATTTTCTTGCTAAGTATATTGTTTTATCACTTGTTAAATATGAGCTGCATTTAACAGTTTTGTGACGCAATGATTTTTGTTGACATTATATGAAATAATAAGCTATGATTTTTTGGCACATGGTAGTTTCTTGGACTTGGAAAAACTTTATTCGATGTTTTCGGGTGTTACTTCCCATAACTTCTTTTCCATTGTAATAACAAGCGTAATCAACAAATTATTTTAATATCTGATGACCCCACATATGTGAGTCTCTTGCATAATTGCTCTATCCTTGAAACTTCTTATTGGCTTAATATATATTTCACTCCACCACATTATCGTCGGGATAATATAATCTAAGGAAATCTGTGATGGACAAACTCATGTGCTGTACATGTAAAGGTTAATTTAATATTAGATGTAAAGTATGTCTCTAATTGGTTTCTGTAGGCAGAAAGCGAACCTGTCTTTAGTCATAGCTGAACAACATTATGTGTCTTGTTTTATACTGTCAATTATCTTGAACATCAAGTTCAAATCGTGTTTGGCATTGGCTAAGAACCGTTTTGGTATACGTTTTTGGTATACATCGATAAAATATTTTGTGATATATTTAATGTATATGAAGTTACTTTAGATAGGATGTCTGTTGGGTATAAGCTAGTGGGATATACACTGTAAATAAGCCATTTCAGAGAAAGTCAATAATAACAACATACCTTTAAATGTTTCTTTAATATGACGGTATAAAAAGAAAGTGGACTCTTATTTTAACATGACTTTATGTGCGTGTTAAAAAAGGGTTTGAACCCGCGACCTCCCGATCCGCAAGCCGACGCTCTACCAGATAGTATAGTGAGTGTACGTCATGCAGCTATACGTGACGAACACTAACTATTAGACATTTTAGTAGAATTTTACAACATTTTCGAAATCAGAATAATTTGACTTCAGCTTTAGAGCTAGAGATGTTTGCTCAGTCACCTGTCAGGATACAATATGTCGTCCATTTGTCTCCTATACAGTTAGCAAGAATTGCAGTTATCAGAGCGTTCATTACTATTTTTAACATTATTGCTTATTTTTGGAGATCCTCTGACTATCAGCGGAGATTCTGAAAAGAAATAATAAATTATTTTCTCCGTGGTAGTGGTATTAGGGCCTTGAACAAATGAAATTCGTATTACTCGCCTATGCAGCTTTTTTCACAGAAACAAATCTAGGCGGATGCCGCTCTTTAATATCGGAAAGGTATTACCGCATATAGGACAAACTGGAGAATACTGATCTAAATCAAGTGTGTGTGTTATTCATTTGTTTATTTCAAACTCTTTCGCTGACAGCAATAATACAAGAGAATGCAATACTATTATTTCAATTAATTACATGATCTTCATAACATGTTATTGCTGGAAACACATCAAAACAGTCCTTAATTACAGCCGCTGTACACCTAGTCAATTATTATTTTCTGTTTAATATGGTTTATGATCTCTCTTTACCTAAGAAGTTACCATTTTACCGGAATTTACGTCATTGGTTGTTATAAAAAGTATTGATTATTTCAGAAGTGAAACCATCGCCATTTTAGTAGCAATAACTTAAATAATTATTTGCACAACTTTTAGACAGCGAAGTAATTTATAAAGCTGTAAATATTTAATATCAGGCCGCTTTCCATTTAAAAAAACACGAATTCCACAAAGGTTGCAAATTAACTGCTATCATACACACGTGCAGATTTTACAAGAAGAAGAAGAAGAAGAAAAAGAAGAAGAAGAACAACAACAATAATAATAATAATAGTAATTATAATAATAATTATAATAATAATAAAAATAATGATAATGATAATAATACTGTGACCTTACCATACTGTATGTAAACCATTTACCACCTTAAAACCTTTGCTGGGAAGTGCTTCTCTAATTCCAGAAAAACAGCTGGTTAATCAGACAATCATATATTTTTGGAACTTGTTTAATGTTGATACCTTTATCAGAAAAACGATGGTATTACCTGTCTTATCGCCGATTAGTTTATTTAGAATACTCCAAAGGATAGCCCATTTTATGTCGTTTATTCTTTCCATTGACTTGTCAATAATGTCTGTTGAATTAAGTGACTTAATTTTCATTGTGGGCTTCTTTATAAAGCGATACATCAACTGTAATATTTGTTTAGATGCAATAATTGATAGTTAGTCAGCGAAGTAATCTATAAGGATGTAAGTAAATGTATATCAGGTCGCTTTTCAATTAAGGGTAAAACAAGTTACGCGAAGGCGCAAATTACCTTCTTCCATACATATTGCGCAGCTTTTCAAATTTGAGTCAGCAAAGTGATTTATAAAGCTGTAAGGACGTATACATTTTTTACCAGGTCGCTTTCCTGTAAAAAGAACACACACAACTGCAACGAACGAATAGGTGTTAATGATTGGGTGTGCGTATACTGGCTGCATATTGCCAGGATGTGCTCATTAAACTTATTTTTTTCAATGGCAACTGATATATCTTAGATTCTAATTTTAAATGAGAATAAACTTCTCATACTATGGATTTTCTTACATACCACAGATTGCTTTAAAGTATCCATACTGTAGAATCTGTCGCAGACATATAAATCATACATAATGATGATTAATAAATAAGACAGTTGCACTAATGTGTTACATTTGTCTGAATAAAATATGTATCCCAGGCTCTATTGCCAAAGAAAAAGAGATTCAGCGAGAGATTACACGTATTTTGCTGCTAGGCTAATAATTATGATTCATCTACATAAACAGTACTCTAAACCCGTAGTTTACTTTAAATCTAATGGTCAGAATTTGGGAATATGTAATGATCTTTTTCAATGATATACTTTACGAAAAGAAACATCGCTCATGTTTTAAATCGGTATTATCAGGGCGGTTCCAAGCCGAAGTCTCCCAAATGCAGGACTGTTATCAAACTGAAAAATTGAATGCCAAGCAATGGTAGAGAAAGTTTAAACGAAAAGCAATGAAATATTTGCTACATATTTGCTCCAAAATGTTTTTGGGTATTAAGATGTCAGCTCTTTTTATAAGACCAGGCATTTTGTTCATTTGCCAATAACAATAACACTTCAAAATGTTAGCTCAGTAAAGTGTAGGTGTAGAAAAAAACGTTGGAATGGTTATTGACATATAAGTTAATTTCTTTTGATCTAAAAGAGAAAAACATAATTTTATTTGCATTTTAAGTTGCATTACAAAGCTTGGTTTTAACTTTGTAATGTCATTATCTTGATCATCAGACATAAAATGGTGCTTATGCCGACAGGAATAATTTAGATATCTTCCATCTATAGGTTGTTGGTTTATTTCGCTTTACTTGTTCTCGGACTCACAAATATGAAACAGCATTTTTCATGAAAATTAGGACGTGTTTCCATAGAAAAGTTTAAATGTAATATGGTATATTTCCATAATGCATTAAAGGTCGTTGAATTTTTATGTCCAAATTGTCTAGGTGTCGAAAATTGGCAAAGATTAGTTATATGCAAACAGAAATGTGACAGAATTATATATGTAAGTCAATACCTTAATATTGACAAGATTGCAGTTTTAGAATGATTTGTATACGCATAAGTTCGAAGGTTGTAAAAATTTAAAATGCCATTCCCTAGAATATTTCTCTTTTTTTTTTTCGAAAAATTACTGCGTTTGTGTTCGGTTTCTCTTATACTAAGTGTAGTTAGTACACATAATATCACTCTCGGTCATAAGTTTATAAATATGCATGAACGATCATTGTTTGGTGATAAAAAGATATTTAAATATCTACTAACGAATAGATATATAATGTAAGAAAACAAACGGAGACTTTACCAATTATTTATTACAGACTTTTAATGTTTAATCATTCAGGAGATATTGCAGGAATTGTTTCATATGTCCAGTAGTGATTAGTTTACGTCAGTATTGTTATCTCAAGCAAACAACAACATTTTTTCAACAAGCTGTATACATTTCCGTATCTACTACTCTTATATTAATTTTATAATTAATAAAATTGGACTATTGCTACATGTAATTAACGAAGAGTAAGTGGTGTTTTATAAATTATAAGCCTTACGTCTTACGTAATATACTTAAACGCAGAACATATTCATGCCTAGTATATTTTGACAGTTTCACACAGTGTTCATCAGCTTGTTGACATTCGTTCACTAGATGTCACGTGAGTAAATAAGCAAAGTCACGTGATATAACGTGAATGGTTTACACTGGAGGTAAATCCGATCCCTCGCCCCGGTTGAATTTTTGCCATCGCTGGTTAATGATTTCTTAGCTATATGAATAAAATGATAAAATCCAGTTGTTTGGTTTCTTCTCTGTAAGACATTTTTCCCATTTTCTGTTATGTATGTGGAGTTGTGTTGTTGTTTTTTCTTTTGTCAGAAATGTCATTTCTACAAAACTGTTTTATATACCATTTGAACAATGCCAGGCGAATAATTCTATCTTGCGGTGTAAAATTATCTTCGCTACAAGGTCAAGTTGGATATTACGAAACTGAATTATATATACTTTTTTATTTGTTTCAACCATCTTTTGTCAGCACCGAAACAGAAAAAACACAATCCTGTCTAAGTAAAATGTATGTTTGTATATTCTTCACCAAATGAAAACTATTGTTCAGTGGAAGTATTGATGATTTTTATGTCAATGTACTGCTAGTTTGTTTGTTGTGTTTGCTGAAAGAGATAGGATTAAGTTAATAATAAACTATAAGCTGTATTCTACCAAATAAAGACTTGCATTAGTGAATCATAAATCTTACATTGTTAGGATATTGTAATAGCTTTTGATTTAACCATACCCTTAATGTATCGTTGCCGTTACTGAGGTTGTGTATATGGCGTATGAGTCCATTTTGGTCTCAAAAGAGATACTGTTTCGAGACATTTAATGGTTGATGGTTATAATTATAGCATTACAGAAAACAATTCATTTCGATATCCGTTTATTTTAAGCGATATTTTCAAAGTTGTGCTGAAAATATGTTGGCCACCATACATTGTATTATAGAAGCAGTTAGGTTTTTGCTTGAAATAACGTACCTTTTACAACCTTGTCTCCGGATGTTTCCTTTCTGGTTTCATAAAACTTATGTAAGGTAACACTTAAATATTTATTTCAATCACTCAAGTTTGCAATAAATATTGCACGACGGTCGTACATAAAGTGCTACGTTATTCATCCGTCGAGGTTTAAAGTTTATAACAGTATATATTAACTATGGATTGGAAATACATCCTTCATAAAGCGGTCGACCAATTTCAATAATATTACATTGTAGCGTAGTGTAGTGAAGTGTAGTGTAGTGAAATGTAGTGTAGTGAAGTGAAGTGTAGTGTAGTGTAGTGTAACGTAATGAAGTATACTGAAATGAAGTGTAGTATAGTGTAGTGTAGTGTTGTTTAGTGTAGTGTAATGTCGTGCAGTGTAGTGTAGTGAAGTGTAGTAAAATGAAGTGAAGTGTAGTGTAGTTTAGTTTAGTATAATGTAATGTAGTGTAGTATAGCAAGAAATCTATTTTTCTGGATTAATCACTAATAATCATTATTGCGTCTTATTGCTTCTCCTGTCTTAACTTACTGGTGTTTACCATGCCCTATCAAGCAAATCCTGATTTAAAACACATTGTTTGTTGTTCTGTCAATTGTTCATACTGCTTTTAAGGTATATAGGATGTTTTTCTGTTTTTGGCGATTAACCGGTGAAAAACACAATGCGCAGTATTTTATGCAATATTTTGTTGAATATCTTTATACCATATTTTTTGTTTTAAATTTGAAACTGAATCTCACAGTTCCATTGTGATAAAGTAATTCTTTTTCCGTTTTTTTTTTTTTTTTGTTTTTTTTTGTTGTTTTTTTTTTTGTTTGTTTTTTTTTTGTTTGTTGTTATTTTATGTGTTTTTGTTGTTTTTTATTTTTGTTTTTGTTGTTTTGTAGTTTGTTTGAATAAAGGCATCGTACTTAAAGTCTTGTTAAATGAAGTTCGTCGTAAAGCGAACCCGCATGGCAAAGACAAATACGGCATATAGAAGACTGCAGTTTATACCTGACTCCGACTTTCCTTACAGTGTATAACTGGTCCGGCCATTACGAATTTTGAAGATATGGTTGGGACGAAACACTTATGAACCTTATTAGTTTGAACTAATTACTGAGATAAAATGAACTTTGTACTGAAGACATCATGGGTCAGAAAACAACTTCAAAGTCTTCTCTCATCGTGCGTGAAACGTCCGGTTTTCTAAAACGCATGAACTGGTTAAGGTACATGGGAAATCACCATTGCTACATTTTATGACGTTCACAAACTCACAAAAGTGCTTAACAGCCTGGTGTGCCGAACTTCTTCTAGAATGATGAATACGCCATTTAGTATGTAACTGTATTACAAGCAGCATTTTTCTCGTTTCCAAAACCGTTTCGATATTTATTTTCAATTTTACATATGGATTGCGTTTCCCGTGTTAAAATGGCTTTTCTAATAAACATGACTAACTATGTTTTAAGTTTTATTGTCCATTCAACCAGGTGTTAAGTTGTATGTTCAGTTTTAACAGCTTTAATTGATTATCTTTGTGAATTAAAATATTACACAAACAAATGTGTTTACTTATTATAATCAAAACTAAATGTACATGTATATAAAACATACAGCGATAACCATTGCTCATAGTTGTCTGTATTTATTCATATATAACATACAGGACAATAAAGTATGTACTCTTGAGTTATAATAGTAACGTTAGTAAAAAAACGCCCGTTTTTGTATACAGACATACGACCTAAATACCAACGATGTTGATGTTTTTTGTAGCAAAAGGGCCAACTAATCTTATTAGTGTGGAGATATAACACATTCCCAGACACACTCTCTCATTATATATCGTTCAAGCTGCAAGTCCGTAGAGGTACTTGTTAATCCAGATCAGTTAAATCAGTCCTAACATAATTAATCATAGTGGAATCAGATTTTCCGCTGTAGCTGCCTAACCTCACTTCTGACCTAATTACAAATGCGGACGCAGAGTGAGCCTAAAAATTATTGTAAGAGCGACCTGCATTGCTAGAAAAGGCTGTTTCGAATAAGGTTATACATGTAGCTGTTATCATAATTTGCTGTTGAGTTTAGAAACATTATTTTATGTCTGAAAATTTAACTTTTCTGTTCTTTTAACAGAAGGCTTCGTTTTAAGGAGTTTCCAGCTCGATTTAAAATCCCATGCGATGATATTTGTACAGAAAATCAAATTGTTTATTGAGACAGGTCGGTATAAAAATACTTATATCATCCGACCTGAGAGCAGAATTGGTACAGCGTCGGCTCCAGGTACGGGAGGCCCCGGGTTCGATCCCGGGCCGCGACATGCCAAAATCGTTAAAAATGATAGTGGTATAGCTCCCTTGCTAACGCAAATTGCAGGGTAGTTCTTCGATCGGTTAGCCCGGTGTCAGGATAAGGTAACTGGGTATGGTATCATGTCAGGTGTTCGCGGCATGCTTTACACAGTGAAGGCAGTCCTATATCTGCTTCATGTGGACACCGTCTCCAAATAACAGAAATACCGTTGGTGGTACGTAAAACCCAACATATACTTATATCGTCAGTATTACCAAGATGAGTTACAATGTACATACCATCTCATACAGCGATGATTTATTATAACATTACACATCTATTAAAATTGGGAATAAAAATCTTACCACCAAAAATTGTATAACACCTGAAAGTATTACTTAAACAAGACGTAGCTGCTTACAAACTTAATAATCAATGTCGAACAGAGCATGCCTGTCTTCGGAACTGTTGTAAATAGCACGCTTTAAAATGTAGTGTTTTTTTATGAAAACAGTAAGCTTTTCATTTAAATAAATATTTTAGCGTGAAGGGTTTTATATGTTAGCGTGATGAAGACAAGAATCATAAATTGACTTAATTATGTTGTCCATAGTACGTCACAAAGTGTTTGCTATGACATTGAAGCAGTACAAAATATTCCGTTAATTTGATTCTCATATTTCCACCATCTGAACATCTCATCACGTGAAGCACTATCTTGTCTTGACTTAAATTATTGTGCCTTCCATTTTTAACATTTCGAAACGGCTCAAAGTTGTTGATGTCTTTAGACAGATCGGAATTCATAAATCTATAATAAATTCTAAAACAATCAAACAAGATGATATTTATTATATAATCAATAAAATACAATTTAATCATTGGACAATAAAATAAAATGAATAAGACAAGAAAATATAAGTATAAATAAAAGCAAGTCGGCATACATGATCACTTGTATCAAAGTTAAATCCGAGTTTGGCATTTAATCATCGGTCAAAATTTGAATTTATCTAATTTACTATCGTATTAGTTTCATAATATTACCTCTTATTTACACGTGTATCACTGGTCAACTTTTTTTACTTTTGTTTCAATAAGAGCAGATATGTCAGATGTATCATCTTTACTTTACAGGCTGTTGAGTTGTGATATGTCCGCGGAATTAGCTGTCTGAAAGTCGAATATCATAAGTGAGTTATGATTTACAAATAGACATGTTCCCCAAATAAACATGTCAGTCAATACATAAATATTGACAAGAAAGACAGTGGGAGAAATGATTAACAACCAATCATCCGTCTGCGCGTGTGGTGTATCACGTGCGTTCAACACAGTGCCGCCAAATGTAATTGCCGTGACTTATATGATTATACGCTTCTGAAGTTGTTAGCTCCAAAATGGCGTCCGACGTTTTGTAGCTTTCGATTTTTTTTCAGATTTCAGACAACGTATTAACGTGATTGTAAACTTGCATTAGTTTATTGCCAACATAATAGTTTAAGAGAATATAGAGTATAATGTAACATTATTCGCGAAATATGAGCGTTGTTGTAATACATTCACTTTTTATATATATTTTGTGAAAGTGAAAAGGGAAATTGCTGCATATTGTGGCTTTATTTGGGCGTTTTTGCAGAAATTATATTACTGAAAAAAATCAGCAGTATAATTTCAGTTTCAGAAGGCACACTTGTTTTATCAGCAGGATCATTTCAGTTTACGAAGGCACACTTGTTTTATCAGCAGTAACATTTCAGTTTCAAAAGGCACACTTGTTTTATTAGCAGTATCATTTCAGTTTTAGAAGGCACACTTGTAAAATCAGCAGTATTATTCCAGTTTCAGAAGGCACACTTGTTTTATCAGCAGGACCATTTCAGATTTAGAAGGCACACTTGTTTTACCAGCAGTATAATTTCAGTTTTAGAAGGCACACTTGTTATCAGCAGTTTCATTTCAGTTTCAGAAGGCACACTTGTTTTATCAGCAGTATCATTCAGTTTTAGAAGGCACACATGTTAAAACCTTATAAAATGCATGTAAACATTACAATCGAGCTTTTAAATATCAGTAAAAGTACATATGCATGCTTTTATTCATGTTTATAGGCTGGAAGTACCATTTCCGTTATTTTAACCGACACAAGTTATTGTGTGTTTTTTTCTTTATATGTACGTTTTGTGATGAAACTTCTTTTATTTTATCATATTTAGATGCTCCACAAGTGCATGTGATAACCTTTTTTGCATTTTGATTGGTTGTGAAATTTTACAACACGAAACAAATATATTGCATAACGGATTGATCGTATGTAGAATTAAAAGTTCGTGTATTTTTTGGTGAGCTGTACGTTGAGTACTGTTTTTTGTGCACAAATGCAGTTATATCCTCTAGTTATATTGCAAGCACAAGAAATGTGTATGTGTGTTTATAATAAATGATATAAATCAACTAAAGAGAAGCCGACTGCATCTGGAAAACATGTAATACACATTCAACATGAAAGGACCAAATTCATTTTACCAAGACTGATTTGTAGACCAATCGTCATGAATCAGGAGTGTTTTGTTAATGTGTCTGCCATGTGATAAATGCGGGATACTAGTCAGTAAAACAGACAGTGAAAAACACAAGCCAAAGCGCACATATTTTGGCAAAACAATATTATACGGATTAGAAACTGAGAAAATGTAATACATGTACGGATTAGAAACTGATAAAATGTAATACATGTACGGATTAGAAACTGATAAAATGTAAACGAAAGTTTTATTAATGTTTGTATTTTGGGGTCTGCAAAACAATATATGATTTTAAAGTTACGTGTGCCGATTGCTATCAAATGCTGTTAACATCTATGTTTTTACTTTATGAAATTTACCTAGTTAGGTGCGGATTAACATAAGCATATTTAACATTTAGTGTTTTGTGCGGATTTGTTTCTTATTTTTATTTTCGGCTGTATTTATTGGCATTTGCATTGGAGCGGGGCATGGCTAACTATCAAATGTTCCCTATACAGTTTGTAGAAATTGAATTAACTCAAGCATTAATATTTTCACGAAAATTGCAAGTTCTTGAGTGTTCTTTTTTTCTTATATTAGCTGAAAATAAAAACACGCAACATTATTACCAGAAGCCATTTCGAAACATAATAACTCGTTCTCTGTATGCTATGCTGTCCTTTAAAAGTAAACTGACGTATTTTATGGATAACTTTTTTAGCTGTTTTCACAGAAACTTTATTGCCTAATTTGGTGATTGATTAAAAATATAGGAATACTACTCTCGTACAGCGTAAGTTCTTTTACGCATCTAGGCAAACTGTATATAACGAAACTGAAATCCATAAATGTTTTAGTGCATCTTTCAAACTCATCCCCTTTCAGCAATAAAACAGGAAAACGAAGAACTCTGACATGTATATTAGTCAATAATATGGTCTTAACGCTGTATACGATTTATATAAAAATTCCATATATTATAACCCCTGACTACCCAGTTATTACGTATCTACATTTACGATCGCATAGCTCATTAAATCTCTACATCTAAATAAAAACTCTTACAGAAATCTACATCATTGGTGGTTATAAGAAATATAAAAGAGTAAAGCACTCATTTCATAGAAGGTTCTGTAGCAATAACGTTTTTCTAATGTGGACAAAATTTTAAGTCTACAACGATTTCTTTTTTCATGTACGTGTATCAGGCAACTTTACAATAAATGTAGCTTCCATGTAACAAAGGCTACAATTAACCTACTTTATTAGGCCTTTTACTGTCATACATACCACGCACATTGGCGCTACCGACAGCACTAAGATGCATTTTATTATAGCCATTGAATAGTGAATGATGTAGAAGAAGGTCATTATAAATCAAAATAGTTTTTATATTATTAGTGGTATTATAACACCATTATTACTTATTATTATTTAAATTATTACTGCTGCGTATTTCTCTCAAGTCAAGTAAATTGACTTGTTAATCAGTCAGTCATATATATTACCACTAGTAGACTGACTTTTTTTACATTTATGATGATAAAAAATTCGATCACTTTTTTTCCTCGCTGAATCGATTGGTGAACATTTCGATTACCGCAATGGACGTACCAATGTTACATCGTTTATCTGCCTTCGATTTTTTTTTAAATTGTCAATGTTTCTATTTAGTTAAATGACTGTTTTCATCGTTGTCTTCTTCATGATCCAACACCAACATTTAATATCCGTTATTTGTTGGTTGCGGGTAGTCTTATTGTAGTGTAAAGGTATATTGTCATGTATTTAAGGTTGTATCCGATATACAATGTTGTACTCTACTTATAATTTATCATTCATAACTGTAACAGTGTAACTATTTCATTATCTACATATATATGTACTGTAAAAATGTTTATACTATGTATATTTATGTATAATTTATATATATTGTAAATATGTTCCACATGGGTCAATGACCTTCTTGGATGTTGAATAAACTATGATATGACTATGATAAATATGTCCAGCAAACAGCTTTTTTTAACATTCTAGATCTGTTTGAAAAGTGATGAAACATAACATCTCAATCTCTATCGCTTTGAGATCATACATATTTTGCCTAATTTGTGTATTTACTTATTTTAAATCACATGCGTTTGACTAAATCATGTGACCCCTTACTTCGCGCATGTAAACTAAGGACTTAATGCTCTGGCATAAGCGTCCATACTTAGTCGAAATCCCCATATATGTAAGAATTAAAATTAGACCAATATTTTCAGAAATTGCCCTGTCTTAAACTAAGACATAATGTTTAAGATGATGTAAAAAGTGGAGTCCAACAATTTAGGCCATTTTTATTTCCTCCCATGCAACCAAATTAGGGTGTGTTACTGGAAAAAATCCAGCGAATTGCTGTTTGTTGGTACCTTACACTCTTGTAAAAAGTATAACTCTCCAATTTAAAAATAGTTAACTACCTGTGCAACGTGGGTGAGAACGAAAAAATATGTTAGTAATGACAATTTGGGTATCATGCTTCAACTTTCACATTAATGTAGATCACCATTTAATAGTGTTTGGCGGGATTTTGCTATAATATCGGATAATACCTGTTGATTTAGTTGTTTGAGAAAAAAATCGTCCAAACTGTCGGATATGAAGGCAGACTTTGTGCAAATTCTTGCAATTAGTAGTAGTTGTGTGTATCCGATATAGGTAAACTGTCGAATACAGCATTTTGAAGTACCCTTTAATACTGAACAATTGAGCGTTGGACGTATTATTATTTTGAAATATATTTTGGAATAAGATTAATATTTTATAACTAACACTGTCTTCGTCGAGGTTTCTTTTAAAAGCCTACAGCTTTCAGCCTGTTGGGAGACATTGTAAACTCATTTGCTGTCGTTATGTATGTAAGATTGTCGAACTGATGTGATACATTTTTCTGAATAATATATGTTTCTCGGGAGTGGAATATAAAAAGTCACGTAGCGAATGATTGTTCTGTTCACAGTTTGGTTCCTGATTATATGATACAAGTCTGATTTGATGGTATTAACGATGCTGTGCCTGTAAAGTGTACTTATTCCTCCTTGGTTAGAATTTGAGAATAGATGTTGACATTGTTTTAGATAGTTTTTAAATTACATCGTTTATGTTTATCTAGGTAGGTACTGTCCGCCTAATTCTTAAGCTATGAAGGTTTCAAAACCTTTGTCAGAAAAAACTTAAAAGATATAAACAGAACAACAACTGAAATATGTTTTCTTTTGTTTTTGAATATATCACTCCGACCAATTATGATCATTATAGCGACATCCAGGTGGTTGGTGGAAGAAGAGCCCAGACAAATGTCAGATAAATGAAATATAAATTGCCAGTGTATGTCTGGTTAAGTACATGTAGTTATTTTATATTATTTCAATAAAGTGATTTGGTATTGGCCCTGGAATTGTCCTCGGGTCAGTCGTATTGGCCCTCGGACAAATAACTGGGCCAATATCAAATCACTTATTTATTAACATGTAATATAGTCCTCGATCTTGGTAAATTATGTTTTGTACGAATTCAAAATTATCTTTTTTTTAAATATTCCGGTTTGTAGGTTTCTCGTTCGGGCAAGTGACTAGCATGTCTGTCTTTGACCATTCATGATTAAGTTTAATTATTGAGAGTGTAATTAATTAAAAACAACTGTTATAAAGATAACTAGCGAGTATTGCTCGTTTTTTACAAGCATTCTTTTGGACTTTAATTTTCTTTACTCTTAAAGGACAAGTGTCGAAAAGTTGGCATGACTCTTTAATTTTTTACAATTATACTGCATATAAAATACAAGTATTGTCCATGAGATGGCAGTGATTAGGTGTAAGGAATGTTTGTTCAGTATGGACCTATGTCTAATTCTTCAGACAGAGATTCCTTATAGAAATGAGAATGTACAAAACAACACATTTTACATGGTGGTAAGAATTTTTGGTCACTATAGGCCTGTGTCTTTTTTTATATTCTACCCATCCGCTGTTCGAGCGGCTGGTGTCTGACTTTATAACTATTGTTGTATGAGCATTAATTACGACTTATAGAGTGTATAGGTGAGTTTAGGTATGTCGTCAAGTACGATTTTAATAATTAATTCAACAGCAACATTTTTAGATTTTAAATTGGTATTTTTACAAAACCTTCGTTTCAAGTTAGATATGTTTATTTTTAAAATGTGACAAACATAAAAATTCAATATAAAACATGCATTTAACTAATTCATTCTGTGTGTTCTATATTTGGTTCCAGCTTCGATATATAATTATACATTGTTTTTATCTCGGAAAAAAAATATAGTTCCAATTATCAGTTAAACCTGCCATACTAGCCTGCGGTGTGCCGGTGGTTCTAGCAAGTCTATAGATATCCTTCACCAAAAATAAATTGGATGTCGCTACAATAACCATACTTATGTCGGTGACAAAAAAAAGAATTTATGACGTTAATTGGGAAAAATGTAACATTTAATTATAATTAAATTATGTACTATATACTTTCAAACCTCGCATTTTTCAAGGTTGTTTAAATAAACAACACGCCACATCTCAAATAGCCAGTTCATATATTGAAAACTTCACATGTTTGTGTGTGTGATCATCTATCCTGCTACGAGAGAATTTGATTGTTTCCGATTATAAATTGTATTAAAAGTTGTTTAAATAAGAACTTTGTGTTTCACACACACAAACAAACATAACATTTCAACACTTTTGCAAAAGAGTTTAAGTAATGTCTAATTAATGTAAAATTACATTCGTTTAAATGAATGGATCCTGTAGTCCTATAACACTTAATTATAAAGTCCTTTGGTTTCTAAGAAAGCATTATTCAGATAATGAACCATCCAATCTCCAACTGCATGTCGTGTAGAGGACTGACTGAGTGTGATTTATATTGTTAATAAAAACCAAATCAACGATTATTTCAAGTAATTGATTCTAAATGGGCAATAGTCTGCCTGTGATGAGATTCTTTTGAAAAAGAATCCTGCCATACAGACGAAGTAAAATTAAATTTGATTCAACATAGAGAGAACGTTAACATAAGTTAATAGCAAAGAAAAACAATAATAATATTAAAATAACACACTTAAACCGCAACTCGAAATACTTAATTAATCGCATTAATGTAATTTTAAGTTATTATGTATTGTCGACTACCTATTGTTGTTAGTGCCATTCATAACAGTTTTCTGTAGTAAAAGGAAATAACTTTAGATGTTTTATCAATAAGTGTGACTTTTCTAAACTGTACTTTATGATGTATCCTTGTGTTTGTTCTAATAATATCATCCCCTTGTCTTTGACTCCATAATCTAAAAATAAATTAACATTTGATGCCATATATATATTTATATATATATATATATATATATATATATATATATATATATATATATATATATATATATATATATATATATATATATATATATATATATAACTGGAGGTTCTACCCGTACAGTCTGGGGTCTTCCTTCAACAATAATTAGCTGGACGTCGCCGATATGACCAGAATCGTGTGGTTGCTATTATAAAACACGCACACACACTCACACACACACACACACACACTAACACACAAACACACACACACACACACACACGCACACCGGTTTTCTGTCAATAATGTCTTGTCCCCGTTATGTTTACTTATTTGTCACTGTAACATTAAATTGTATTAGCCTTTGTCAGGTGTTAGTTTGATTGTATATAGTTGTTGTATTTCAAATAGGACCTTTTCATACTTCTCTTAACACGGTATAACATTTATATGCTGTGTAGTGCCCGCACGATCATTTGAGTATTTATGGCTCGATGCATTACCCGAAGGCAGGTTATGCGGGTAGCCTATTCTATTAATGTGCCATGCTATATAGTACAGAATTACACTAAAAACAATCATTAGATAAATCAGTACCATGGTCCAATAGATAGATGTGCTAGGATCTAACTAATCAACAGTCATTCACGCTGTTTCAAACCGTGGACAGAGCATTTTTTAAATCTAGTAGTCTTTGAAAAGCATTTTTTGTTGGCAACATTAATCTGGAACTCGCGCATATTTGCATGTTTCCGTAAACAGCTAAACAAATTTGTCAGAGAATCCCTTTTATTCCGCGATTGCCGTGCATTTGTTTAACAAGACCGTAAAATCTCCGGTGCTAGACGGTTACATTGTTGAGTTCAATTTGGCTGTGCTTTACCAGTACATTTTAATAAACATTTGTATTTTGATGTGTTGTATAATTTCACACCCCAAGATGAGTATAGTTCGCCATTAAAGATAACGTATTTTCGTACGAAAATTAAGTAGTTTTTTTTTTTTTGGTTATATTAACTTTTCACGTTACATTCTCAAATACCTATTGTCCAGAACAGACGTGTTTTATTGTCTCTTAGGTGCCGATGTACACAACTCATTTAGGCCGCTTGTATCTGAAAAACACTCTCAATACATAAGAAATTAATGTACTAAATCAATGTGTTGGCGCTCAGATCGTTCTTCACAACTCGACAGTGTTTTTATTTGTCTACCAAATGATGGATGAAGAATACCGCAAAACACGAAGACAAATAAACCCAAGAGAGTACATTTTGATAGATATTATTATACTGAATAGGAAATATGATAGTATATGAAAAGTTTCATAATGTTCATATTTTATGTGCTGCAATTGACTTGAACTTTATTGTTTGTATATGTAAATAGTCGCCACTTTTGGAAAATGTATTATTTTTTTTTATCATCAAATTGTTTCATTTAGGTAATACTATGCATAATTACTATATGATATTTATTAGGTTTAGTTTGTAATGCGTGTACGGCATGTTGCAAATGCTGACGAATAAGAAACATTTTTATTTTGGATTATTATTAGTGCATTTATTTCACCGATTTTCCTTGTGCGTTCTACACTTTCATATTGGGAGTACAAGCAGGATTTGACAATAACTTAAAAATCAATAACTTGTTCTGTCAGTTGCCTGGACATAGTACGTCGTAAAGTAATTATTAAGTTTAGTTTTGTTAGTTCTTTGGCATTCGGTTCAAATATTTACTGACGATGATACACACAGTACTAGAACCAGTGGACATTAGAAAAAAGTTCATTCACATTTTGATAATCAGTCCTGTAAAATGTTATCGTCTTGTTTAATCAAGAAAAATATTTCTTGTATATTCACAGAAACAATGTTGCCATTCTTTGAACAGTTCTAGAAGAAAGGGACTCTCTTCCGGCGGAAACCTATTTTTGTATTTGGGCTAACTACATATAACGGAACCGAATTAAGTGTAGTGTGTGTCTTACAATTGCGTATTCTTTCAGCAATAAATCATAGAAACGTAATAGTTTTGTGTTAGTAAATTATATCGTCTTCTTGAATTAAATTACTTCCGCTGTAATGTCAAAATATGCATTGATTTTTATCCGAATTGTACCGACCTTTTCTTCATATTCAGTTAGCATTTATAGATGTGTGGCTTTTGAAATGTTTTACGGAAGGTTGAAAACCTTTTTTTTACGGTTTCATGGGTTTTACATGGTTGTTAGTTCTAAGAATAATACAAGAGGAAATCATGAATTTCGTAGTATGGTCAGTTGCAAGACTTTTTTAAATGTTGGCAAATATTTCAGAATGTGACGATATTTAATCAAGCTGTACGTACATGGACCTTGCTCGTCACTGATTCTGCCTCAGAATCTAGGTCAAAATGTATTATATATAAAAGTGATATTCGGGTTATGTAACATATATATAAGTCTTCGAGGAAAAAAAATGAACTATGTAATTATTATGGTAACTTTAACGTTTTCGATCAAAGGTGAATATATCCAATGCCTTAAAAATAAGATTACGGCTGTTTGAGCTCAATACCTAGGTCATTTGGCTTTTCTTTGACGATTTAGTAAATTGAATTGTGATTGGGTGATTGATTAAACACTAAACAAATATTCTTCAAACGATGTCCAACACATCAAACAGATAAATCTGTTTACGAGTGAGATATACAAAGCAAAACTCTAAAAGACTTTTCAGTTAAATCTGATTATTGTAAAATCAGACTTGCTTGATTTCCTGGCTCCCACAGTTCACCTGATTTAACACCTCATTATAAAGCCATTTAAGTTCCAAGAAAATCTCATTTCGATAATGTATCACTCAATCTTCGAGCTGCTCGATATGCACAGTCCTGACAGTGTCTGCGAAATTGTATGATGTATGCAGAGAATGAACGTGCTTTAATGACGACTACAACCTAAATGTTTCTTAAAAGTGCTAAAGTCTGCTTGCGCCTGTGGACACATTGTTTTAAAAAATGACATGCAAGGTTCTGGACCAGTATATTTTAAAATTCGGATTAAACAAAAACATATGAAGATGTTCATCAAAGTAATCTTGAATATCCTAGTAAACTCTTCAACTCATTACTCAGCATACTTTACGCTAGCATATTATACGACTAACAAGGCTCGGTCCTATGAATATTGCGGCAAGCATTAAAATTTGAAAAAGCATTTGGCAGAGGTTGTTACATGGTAATCAAAGGTAAAAGTTTTAAAACATATCTGAGACGAGATATTAAATAACAGACAGTTAACCAAACATCTTGGAACGATCAGTCCGCAAAAAAGGCCGACATGTGTGCTTAAACATAAGGTCTAAAACGCACTAGCAATTTCTATTACCTGGCGACTGTCGGACACATTTAATGTTTAACTAAATATAAACATTTATTGTTTTAATGTACGTGGTATTGTTATATTGTTAATTCGTTTCTTACAATAGTCTGATTTATGCAGTTGAATGCTTGTTTGTGACAAATGCTTCAATGAAAAAAGAATTCTCATTGTTATTCTATACTCTTATTCAGTATACTTAGCTGTAAATAAATACTTAAACCTTTGTTTGAAATTGCTTATGTTTCAAGATGATTGTATTTAAATCCTGGAAATTCAATAAAAAGCAGGATATAATTGTAAATATTATAAGTGCTTTATTTGTTTGCAGACTTTTTGCTGCGGCACCTTGTGATTTCAGTGCAAATATGTACATTATGTCTGTATGAGCAAATCTGAACGGTTTTCAGTATTTACTGCGTGTTTATATTAATAAGTTTTATATTTGTTATCGTAATTTCAATAAATGCTTTAGCGTATTTTCGGTGTTATAAGTACCGGTATTAAGTTTATTTTAAATTGTATTACATGTTTGCTGGACATAAACAAGTAAGGTGTTTTGAAACATTCAGTAGATTAATATTTTTCATTATTTTTAGTTTTAATACAATTTTTTAAACAGAGGTAAACATTGTACAAATGATTAATATAAAACATCAAATGTCATTGTAAATATATATTGAATTTATGGAATTTACAAGCATATTTTGAGACATACAAATTACAGGTATAAAAATGCAAATGATACTTGAAAGTTTTGTTATATTTTGATTAGTACCTTCCACCTAATAGAAGCTTATATGCATATAAACTTAAGGCTTTTACATTGTTTCCACCCAAGATATAATTCTTCGTTTAAAATTATTTTGCCTTTTAATATTTTACAAGTGCATGGTTCCTAGGTAGACATTTAGTATATATTCGACAGTTATCTCTTTGTTAATTGAGTGTGATATTATTCGACATTAGTGAGTAGGTTCCCGCAATGCCCCCGTTTATATAAGTAGGTCCTTTTATTTGGAATATTCTGTTTTATACGCTTGGACACATAGACATAGATTGTATATTAACATTTATGCTGGCATTGATTTACTCAGATTAATAGTCACCAACAGGTTTATTTTCGGGTGAATAACACATTTGTATCAGTCTTCTTGTATAGATCGAGAGGGCGTTGGCTTGCCTTTATTTGTAGTATTTTTATCACTTAGCACCCCAGTTTGTCCCTTGTGCCAACTGACTGTTCCAGGGCGATAACTTTGTGGTTTGCTCTCTTTGTTTAATGTCTTATCACATATTTATTTTCACTTTTACAGTTGGCTTGCATGTAAAGACCTATGTCCTGTGCCTTTTTAAAGTTTGGTATAGTTTTCGAAGCCCATAGGACTTTGTCATATTTCCTTATTTATTTCCAAAGGTTTCAGTTTTGTAGGCCCTTCATGTACCTTCATGTTTATGTCTTCTTGTATGGCTCGAGAGGGTGTCGGCTGCAGATGCCGGAGATCCCGGGTTTCGGTATACCAAAACCGTTTAAATGGGTTGTGATATACCTCTATTGCTTATGCTTAAAGGTTGTATCCAACAGTTTGCCTAGATCAATACATATAACAATATTGAAACACTGCCTAAGGCGATTTTGAAAATTAACTGAATTGTTAGAAGGAACTAATCGCGAAAAGTCAATCTGAATGTGTATTTTTCTAAGATAGTTTAAGATATCGACGTCAGAGCGGATTATTCGGATGACTGTTTATCGTGATCTCAAAAGTAAGTGGTCACGTGGTTTGCAAATTTTAAAATAGATATCTCTACAGCGTGGCTCGGATATGAAATACATATTTGAAATGACGTGTGGTGATTTATGCTTGACTGCTCATACAAATCTAGGACATCAATAAACAGCATGTTGCAGGACCTTTTGAGGTAACAGTGATTTATTTTGTTATTTGAGAAAAGAAATTTTGGTCCAAGCTGTTGGATACCGCCTTAAATAATTGAAATTCCACGACCGGTCGGCTTGATCTCGGGAGAATGCTACTTGTGGAAGCATGCCAGGTTGTCACGATATGATCTGTACAATGGCTACAGTAATGTATCTTCTTCAAGTTGGCACTGTGATCGGAAAAAGAAGGTATTTGTTGTGACGATGCACTTAATAAACAAACAAAAATCGCAGCGAAAAAAATAGTCATGATATTGACACCCTGCCTTTTTGTTGCGAGGAAAATACAAACGTTTGTGATGAACCATCGGCAAATCATGGGTGACCTGAAAAGCCTGCCCATATTAATCTGTGCAAAGGGAGAATCGAACTCTAGCGGCGAGAGACTGAGAATTTAGAGGATTTAGCTTTACTTTTGAAGCAAATTTCCTGTTTCAGCTGCCTTGATAACCACATTAGCAATGTACTGAACAACTACTATTACATCTTTGTGACTGTGCTAGACACGTATATTTTCCAGTTATGAAACGTCATAAAACCGGAAACGTTAGGATTTTAGGGTAGTCTCATGATTCTGAGATGGTTTATACTTTCATTTGACAGCTAACATATTTTGCTGGCGCAAACTATAAACGGCGACGTATGAATATGAATGAACTAAAATTATATACGGCTTTCGTGTTAAATTTATTGCACAATTGCGGGATATATTTGATGTTTTGATTAATGTAAGTCTGAAGTTTCATGATAACGGACAAGAATATCTGGAGCCCACAGTATAGGTCATAATTTTTAGATTCGCCTGACACAATACTTGAGGGCTTACTAAATGACGTCGTATTTCATATTTCTTGACTGGCTTCGAAACTGTTATTTCTACAAGGCACACAAAGAAATATCTATTTTTTCCCTTTTATTTATTTATTATTTTATTTATTGTCATCAATAGTTAAAGTACGGGGAAAGAGATTCGATTTAGCGGAAAACAGACATAACCTACTTTAATTTAATATTTGTTTAACTAAATCGGGTTAAATAAATAATAAATTTGACATCCAAAAATGTTATGAATTCCAAAATATTGCCATGGAAAATGACCGAGTACGCTTTATTGTTCGACCTGTTATGCTTTTCTTTCATCTAATAAAACAACGATAATCGCATACAAGTTGTCCAATCTATCACCGGACTAGGCCGTGTTTGAATCGTCTAGAGCATATAATTTACAAAAAAGTCAGATCTGCTGCGATGTCCTGTCTTAATGGTAACTGTGTTGTTGTGATAGCCATAGAGGAAAAGTTGTCACTTGTCGTAAAATGCAGTTCAATCTAAAAGCTGGACGCCGTAAGAGATTAGTTTTTCGCCTGGATATGCATTAAACCGTCATAAGCATACATGTAGATCAATATTGTCTTTTGAAAAGAACTTACATTTTACTTTTCAACGGACCCTGTAGCGCAATTGGTAAAGCGTCGGCTCCAGGTACGGGAGGCCCCGTGTTCGAACCCGGGCCGCGACATAAAAATGGTAGTGGTATAGCTCCCTTGCTATCGCAAATATATCCTCGACTGGTTAGCCAGGTGTCAGGATAATGTAACTGGGTGTGGTATCATGACATGTGCTCACGGCATGCTGTACACAGTGCTGGCAGCACTTTATGTATTTCATGTGGACACCGTCTCCAGACAACTGAAATATTGTTTGTCGGACGATAATCCCAGCAAACATTTTGCGTCAATTAGATTTAGAGGAGAGTTTAAACTGATTGTTCAAATCACTTTTGTTAACTCGCCTATTAATAATGTAACAATTATTTAGGTTTATTAACAATTCTTTTACATAACGTGTACGTTACTTAGGTGAGCGATATAGGGCAGTCATATCCTTCTTTTTATAAGAAATGCGTATCTACATGTGTATAAAAGTTCTGCTCTTTGGTGCATTGCAATCGATGTTCAAAAGTCAAAAACCATGATAACATTTTCATATATATTTTTTTCATAAATGTTTAATTTGTGGCTAAAATATCATGCCAACTCTTTTGGTAAATTTTATATACATGTATTTGCAATTAATATTGAAAGTGACTCATCTTTGAATAAAAGGTTCCTGTTTGATCCTACTAATAACCGCAATTTGTTATAAAGATAAGTTATTTTGAATTTTAGCGCTAGCAAACTGGACTTTGATGAATCATGCTTCAAAGCATTTTAAAGCATTTAATATTTTTCTAAAATAAGTAAATTTTAAGGGATTTGTTTTACACATACACATACAAATTTCCTTAATGGAAAAGTCACTTAGGGTATACGCTAGGAAAGATACTGCAACACCTGTCGCCGATTAGCTCTAAGTTTGTGGCTGCTCGGGTCCATGAGTATTTTCTTAGATGTTATTGCCGACGGTAGATATGAATATCTGTTTAGATGAATCCCTAATTAATTATAAGTAGTTTGAACTACCATAACTTTTGTTGTAGACCTAGCTCTCCAAGGGTAATTTAATTATCAAACACCTGGTTTGTTCAACGTGCGTTTATTTAAAAATTGGAAATAAAATAATTAAATAAAAAAATAACAATTGGATGAAAGAAAAAATGTCCGTATGTTCGTTTTAATTTTATACGTGTCATGGATTTCACAAAAATGCATATTGCCATTGATGGCAATTTAATTTTCTGTAGTATACTATATAGACACCACTAGTGACCATGTCTTACAAGCAGTATGGTTCTCACGAAACCAGTATGATGAGACAGATTAACAAAATATCGCGTTTTAATATTAAATCATGCACATTCTTTTTCATACTCGTTATGTTTTCTATGGCAAAAATCGTAAGCTAAATCCGACGTGCTGGGATATTTCTCTCATAATTATGCTATAAGTATCAGCATTTGTCAGAAATACGAAACTTTTGAGTATTAAAAGGTAGATTGTTTGAAATATTCTGTCAATATTTTAGGTCACTAGGTTGCGCTATTTGCAAAATTAGTTTTCCTTATGCTAAATATTGCCAAATTACAGTCTGTTTGCATTTAGAAATATACAGCTGCAAAGTCTATCAGACAGAAAGAATAAATCTTGACTCGGATGCACTGAAAGGCCTGCCTGTTTTGGTTATATGTCTTGCTGTCAGGAGTGTATTTTACAGCCGAAGCAGGTAACACATGATAAACAGGTAACATTACGTTCCGAAGTCAATATGCAGCGATTTTATCAGAAAATAAAAAAGCAGGGGTGTTGTGTTAATTAACGTTTTTACAGTGTATCCCTACGTATACAATTCATCTACAATTTCTATCTTTTTAAGTATCCCATAGAACTGAACAAACTGGACACACAATGCGTACATCTGAACATGAAGGACGAACATGTTTATATTAGGTTTATATACTCGGTTGTGTATCTGTAAAATTTATCCATTTTATTTTAACTCTTTAAGCAATGAAGAAAATATTTGCCATTATGTAGCGCGAACCTACATTTGTGCTAAAAAGTGAAAACATTATATATATAATATCACGTTTGCACTTTTTTACCATAAATGTCGTTTTATTTATTTATTTACTAATTTTATTTATTGATTAATCTATCTTTTTATTCATTTATTTATTTGTTTGTTTATTTGGTAGGTTGTATGGTTTTATGGTTGGTTGGTTGTATAGTTGGTTGGTTGGTTGGTTGGTTGGTTGGTTGGTTTCTTTGTTCGTGAGGGAGCGGGGGTATTGTCTCCCCGATCGTCGTGGATTTTTTTTTACTTTGAAATCGATGTTTTATATCAACCGTCATATAAAAACCTATCTGCCGTGCCCCTTTTAATAATCATTGTTGCATCTAGTTATCTATATATATATACATGTATCAACGGCCGATCAAATCAAAACCTTGACATGGTGCTAATAATTTATCCGCGTTTCGATAATTCCGCCATCATGAATCAAATCTTTTTAGTGACGCAGAATTGTCAAACGAGCAAGCAAGGCTGTCCACTCTCATCATCTTTGCTATCTGCTTATTTGTTTGCAGACGAGATTAGCATAGATGTAAAGGTTATCATAGAGGATTTCCGAAGACGAATATCTGTCTTATTAACGCTATTGTGCATAGATGTAAAGGTTATCATAGAGGATTTCCGAAGACGAATATCTGTCTTATTAACACTATTGTGCATAGATGTAAAGGTTATCATAGAGGATTTCCGAAGACGAATATCTGTCTTATTAACACTATTGTGCATAGATGTAAAGGTTATCATCGAGGATTTCCGAAGACGAATATCTGTCTTATTAATTCTATTGTGCATAGATGTAAAGGTTATCATCGAGGATTTACGAAGACGAATATCTGTCTTATTAACCTTCTTGTGCAGAACTACGTGCGCAGTGTCTACTTTGAAATTAATTTTTTAATTAAATGAGTTTTAATTATTGCACTAAATCATACTAACAGTTCGTTTAGGGTTTTGTATATTTAATTTTAATTAATTTTATTTTCAACGAAAATTAACAGTATTTATAATCATCGTCTACTTGTTAGTATCGCCTATTTGCAATTATTTTCAATTTTAACAAGTTTTATTCATCTTAAGTTAATCCTTTATTTTTAAATTATAATTCAACCATCAATATTCGCAATGTAATTAGAGTATTAACTTCATGGTTTTGCATTAGAACAAGTAGTATAATTTATTTTTGGTAAATAATTTACTTGCATATAATTCAGGCATGGTTAATATTTATGATCATATAAAATGAGTGCTGACAGGTTAGCGGCCTTGTGGTTCCCGCCAATATAACAGTCATACCAGCACAGTGTTGTTGTTTTTTGCACACACCGGTGTTTAAATGTTTATAAACGAATAGGATGGGATTTGCCGGCATTTTTGCCGATACTGTGCGAGACATTTCTATCATTATAGCACAGGGGCACTTATGGGGTTCCTAGGGACTGAACCCGGCCGGTCCATTATTCTGACATCGATAAGTCAAGCGTAATGTTGTCCCCTAAGCCCCGAGCGTTAGGAGGAAAGCCACTACTTCCAACTTTAAAGTATTTGGTTTTAGCCGGCCGGGGTTTGAACCCGTGACTTCCCGATCCACAAGCCGACGCTCTACCACTCGATTACAATCTGGAATTTTGTATTTGTTCTACATCGGTATACCGTTTGCAGCAATCGATGCCATGATTACCATACCAACCCACGTATCAGTTTTTTGTGTTGTTTTTTTAATGAAAATTATACATAGAACCAAGTGACGACTGTATTCAATTATGAAATTAACTCTTTCTCGGGTGGGTTGGTAGGTATTTGATTATTATTGTATGTCATGTAATAGGAAATCATATGAAACATGTATTGATGTTATCTTACGGAAAATCGCAATCGTGATTGTTAAAATAATAGTGATAATAATGATATAAAAGATGGTACAGATGAATGATATCCACAGTTTCTAATTAGTTCCGTTAATTGTATCATAAAGTCATTTGCAGTTCAGGTAAAAACTGTTAAACTTCTATCTAATTTCTTTGTTTTGATTAATGGTTTTCATTTTCAAAAGTTTAGTTGAATATGCCAGCCAATCCTTTAGCTAAACTCATAAACATCTTAAATAGAATATCCCTACTGCAGGTGCTTATTAACTAATTATGTCTCGCGATATTCGATTCGTGGATTTCTTTTGGGAATTATGGCTTTAATTATAATTACTTTTTAAAGACAATGTTAATGTTAATTTTATATGATACGTGACTACATGTACACGTTGCAATAATTTTAAATAATATTATATTCTGTGTGGTTTTTTAAAGTTAGTGTGAGTCACCTGCGTTTGATAGGTATTAGAAAAATGCTCTCTTTGTGTGTCGTTGTATTTTAAAACTATGTTATCAGTATAAACAAATGAATTTAATCTATCAGAATTTTTAAAGTATTGATTATTAAAGATATTTTGTTTATCGGAAGATTCATTTTATTTTTTTAAGTGATTATTAAGATAAGTGTCAATTTAGTAAGAATTAGTTATCGTCGCTGTTATCACTGTATCAGACATTGCCCAGTTACGCCATTATAAGGATATAATTGTCTTTGTGCCATGTTAGCTATTTTTCAGAACAAGGTGGCTAAAGTAGTAGTAGTAATAAGATTGTGTTGTAATCTTGAAAACACGTATAATTTAAAAAAAGTATTCTGCGGAGTAATGATTTAGCAAAGGATATTGTTTCCAGATAATGTAGAAAAATAAAGATTTTTTTATTGTTACTTTAAATTTAACCATTCTACTCTATCATATATTTATCTTAATACCTCCCCGCGAAAATACTTTGACGTTTATGCTTGATGGTTGAAATGACTATATAGCATGTGTATCGACTCAATGCTAAAATATTCCGTGTGCGTATTTTTGGTTTGTTTTGAAGCTTCTTTGCTTTACATTCGGATATAAAACAACTATTTTGTATTGGCATTTCGTTTATGTTTTATTATTTTTTAAGACAAATTTTAATTATTTTACTGGAGGGTGAGTTTTTTATGGGGTGTTTATTTTATTCCTCTTAGAAATGATTGACGTTTATGGTTGGTAATGGATACAATTATTTGTGATACGATATCACGTACAGGTTATTGACATTGCTTTATTTTTTGTACTTTTGGAAATAAAGCATTAACTTAACTGACCATTTTAGGTATGGTTTGTTGCCGGTATATCTATCTATAGACAAAAAAAGTTGAATTTCCATCCAGATATAGTTTGTTGTCTTACATTATCTTTTTAATGACAATTGTGTCATAAAGTGTTACATTGTACTTAGTGACCTTCGCAAATTTCTTTTGATTTACATTTTTATTATATTTTCTTTTTCATGTGCTGTCCTATTGGTAATAACAGGTAAGAGTGTATACATTTCTGTAACAATCACTATCTGATTACAAAAAGGTATATATTTAAGATATTCAGATAATATGTAAATGTTTGAAATGTTTAGTTCACATCATAAATAAGAATCTTAAACTCTATTTATATTTATTAAAACATTTAGGTTTGTACTCTTATTGATTTGCAATTTTAATATAATTGTAAGTATCCTATTGCTCAATACATGTATTTCGTTAACTTACTCGAAAGAAATAGAGATGTGTGATTTTTGTAAACGTTTTAAAGTGACAAGTTAATTCATAATAATTTTACACGCTATCTTAAGAGCCACGGGTGGTTTCTTTGCCTAAGCGTTTCTGTTAGAGAAAGGGTTTGTCTTCTTAATACATGATTTATTTTAATTCAAATCCATGACATGTTGTTTTCAGCCCATGACATTTTGTTTTAAATCCATGACATGTTGTTTTCAGTCCATGACATTTTGTTTTAAGTAAAGACATGTTGTGTTAAATCCATGACGTGTGGTTTTAAAAACCATGACATGTTTTAAGTCCATGTCATGTTGTTTTTTACTGAATTACTTAATACGTCGACAAAACAAGTGTGTACGCTTATTTAAGATTCTAAGCAGTCCCAACATTCGAAAAGTCATTTGAGTGACAAATAGCCAGGAAGGGTGATATGTAAAGATTAATATTGGTATGGGGTGACGTAAAATCTGTAATTTGTCTGGATGTTATGTTGTAGGGGCATGCACAGGGTACCAAGGCATGCGCATTGCTTGTTTAAATATGTCTGCACCTGTACAACGATGTAGTACGAAGACAATATGTAATATTTTTGTGTCGTATGGGAAAGTAAAACTAAAATAAAATTAGTAAACCATGTTCTATAGTTACTATAGTTTATCGTTTGTGGTAAAAGTTTGATATATTAGTTGTATCAATTCATTTAAGGTTATAAACATTGGAAAGGAGAAAGGTTTCAACAAATATGTCAGTGGGAAGACACATAATCAGTCATTTGATTCTGTTGTGAGACTTTATTAACCGATATAAATACATAGGCTTGCTATATTGACGCATTGTTACATCCTTTTTGCTAATGTTAAAACATGAGTAGTGGTGTGCGTAAAGAAAACGTAAGAATTCGTTCGTGTTATTGCTGTTACCCCAAAATACCAAATATTATATCTAGTTATGTAACTAAAAAGTAACACCAATATTTACAGCTCTAAATAATTTGACTTGTATTACCTATTTAAGGCATTACGTGGCATTATGTTTAACTTTCCTGTATTTAAGGTTAAGTAAATACTTATCTCTTAACGTGTAATGAAAATGGCTGTTCAACTACCTTGTACATTTTTTAAACATGAAATGCATAAGTTTGTATACAACTGTGTTTTCGCCAGACCTGGTGGCGCAATTGGTGGAGCGTCGGCTCCAGGTACGGGAGGCTACGGGTTCGATCCCAGGCTGCGACATACCAAAGTCGTTAAAAATGGTAGTGGTACATGTATAGCTCCCCTGGTAACGCTCAAGCAAATATAAGGGTCGTTCCACGACTGGTTGGCACAGAGTCAGGATAATGTGACTGAGTCTGGTATCATGCCAGGTGTTCACGGCATGCTGAACACAGAAAAGCCAGCACTATATCTTCTTCAAGTGGACAGTGATGTTTACGAATAAGCGATGCTACATAAATCTATGCTGTGTTACTGCATAAACAATATTGAGTATTTTGGTCGAACAACACGGGCTATCGGGACTTGGTCTTAAGACGATACTTAAAAAGACAGGATATTGCCGCTTTATCATAAGACGTCAGCTTACTTCATCATCAGGATCAGGTAGACCACAAAGCGCAAAGTCATTGCATAAAACACAGGGACTTGTCACTGGATTCCGATTGTATGATTTCTGCGAAAATGTCTATATAAACAGGCTTGTCGTATTTGACAGTTCAAAGAAATATTGCGTCTTATGCAGCTATGGTTCTGAACATGTCCATTTGTGCAATGCGTTATTTTTGACAGATGCATTTGTGGCTCATGGCGCTCATTGGATTAAGCGTCTCATTTTATTTTAATAGCATTTCGTTCCCATGGAAAATCTCATTAGTTTAATGAATTACAAGTGATAGAAGTGCATCAGCCAATCTTTTAGTCGCATGTCGTGCACAACATGGCTGTGTCCGGAAATGGTCTGATTGATTTTGTTAATAAAGATGTTATTAGCTGCATTTACTTAACTGATGGTGTTTAAAGGTGGCCGTGAAGCAAACAGTTTGTTCTTACTTTGATTTGATTCTGAGAAGCATTCATTGTAGATGTTTATCTAAATCACAGCGTTTTAATTCGTACTGCAAAACATTTTTACGGGTCCATTTCAGTGATTGAATGGGAGGTAAGAAAATGAAAATAAACATAAGGTTAAGTTGCATGGGCTGTCAGAAATCTGCCTGTTTATGTACTATGTTTGTGTGGAAGTTTCCCTGCTACAGTACTATCATGATTTCTATGGGGATACTCTTATCTCGACATATACAGCATAATTTGTTATTATAAGAACCAGCCAACATGGGTTTAAAGCCGCTTGGCAACAAACAAACTATTTAAGTAACAACATTCTTCAAGCTTTTTGTAAGTTGTATTGAGCAGCAATAATGTGGTCGAAATGAAAATGCATTAAAATGGATTTAACTAGATTCGAAGTCTAAATTAAACAGAAATCCTTTTGCGTCTTAAATAGATAAGAAAAAAATATAATATTTTTTTCCATTGACGTTGTAATAAAAGTCGTCTTAACTTAAAAAAAGGCCTTACCTGTGGTCAGTTATCGTTGCCAAGTACCCGAAGAAAATGGCTTGCTTTCCTTACACTAATAATGGCGTACTAAATAGAACAGAATGGATACCACCTTTAAGATAGTGATTTGTTTAGATACATTAAAGATTTATGTGGCAAAAACAACAATCATCTAAGTCAGTTTATATCTAACCAGGCACGTCGATCATTAAATTCAAAGCATAAAATTGGTAAATTCATTCACCATAAATTTTTTACTTCCTTGAAAGGCATTTACATCCTTCTTGTGTTTAAGTTTATGTTAAAACTTATAAAATGTTCGCCTCGGTAAATTTGTTTTCTCTACGGAAACAATTTTCTGAATGGAAAATATATCGCCAAGAGACCAATTCATAAATATTGACGAAAAAGCAGTGTAAGAATATGATAAATGTCCAATCATCTGTCTAAATAAGTCGTAAATTTTATGCTCTCAGCACTGTTCAAACGAGTGATATTATTATTTCTTCGAATATTTACTACATCTAAAAGTTTGAATTATTCTAAATGAAATTTCGTATTTTATATCATGACGTTCAGACATTATGGCTCTCTACGTATATTTTATGGTGTTGTAATGACAACCAGAATATAGTTTTGTTGAAGGGACCACTGTAAGCCCATGTGCTACGTAGGATAGTGTATCGTGCGCTCTGATATATAAACAGTGCGGGTTACGATTGGTTTTCAGATATTGCAAAAAATTACAATTTTTCCATAAATTTTACACTTTTGAAATGTTCGACGTCCTTTTTTATTATTTTGATATGATTTTTGACAAGCACGTTTCAGTTTTTAGGAATACCGTAGTTGTGTATGGACTTTATGTATTTGGTTGTATTTAGACATATTTCAGCACATACAATGTATGTAACGTATCACCATTAAAAAAACAATTATAAAATATTACCACTTTATTGAATTATGTAACAAGGTGCCCGTTTTTGCATTTTTGGACTTTCACTTTGAAAGTGGCAAATGAGATTAAGGCCTGTATTCTCCAACCATTTTTAAGTCGACTTAAACCCGATTCACAATTTTCATTCCAACAAAATTAAGCCTATTTGTGAATTTCTGTGTGATTTAAGTCTCAAAGTTAACGTGTCATGCAAAAATACAGACATGAAGCTAACTACATACTAAGTATATTGTGGATTGAAATCCATGAATTGATACTTTTGAATAGTTGTTGAATACTTGCCTTAGTTTTACTAAAATAGAATCTATATTTGCATAATAACATATGGTTTGAGTTTCTTGTTAAATATTATGCCATGTATCTCATTTTCCATACAGTTTATAACGTTAAGACACAGTGTTGTCTAAGTTTTGGAAAGATTTGGTCAACAAACTTTCTGCTAGAGAATCCAGTTCCTAGTTAGTCTAAATATTAACTCTGATGTTGGGCGGGGCTTTTTTTCATTTACACTTCGAAAATGTCTAGTTTGAATAAATATAAGTTAATAATTAACGATTTTTTTTATTTTTGCTTTGGTGGGTGTTGTTTATGTGTTGAAATAATTGACTACGGATATTATATAAAGAACACCATTTCCATGTATCCGACCCTGTTTCCTGGTGAACTGCACGGAGCTTGTAGTGGTCTCCTATTTGGCTCTCTCCACTTGTGTTAACCTGGCTGGACTCCGTATGAGCAAACTACAACACCCTTTGTCTTTGTGGATGTATTGCCATTGTGTCAATAACATTTAGTAACAAGAAGATAACATGGCGCATCTTTATAACCATCGTAAATTGAGAAGACTTTGCTAGAGCCCTAAAAGCTTTACGCCCTAATGTGTCTTATTTTCCGATTTTGATTTAGCCTTGTGTTTGGTACTTTGGGGCTTTTGTTATAAATGGTGTTTTCCACGGTCGTGGATGCCTGTTAACGTCCTATAATGTTGTGGTAGTTGATGCTCTAATTCTCCGTAATAACTACTATTGACAATACATCTCCTGCTTTACAACAATTTCACGCGGTTTCATTGAGCCATGCCTGTACTTTTTATTTCATGTTTTTGTTTAATATGTTAACAAAACAAACTGGCCTCTTCATAATTTAGCCATTTTTAAGTCGCATTTGATATTAATATTTATCGTGCGTTGTTGCTTTGCTATTAGATGTATTGCTTTTGACGGACATGAGAACATTAGTAGTTCTTTTAGTTATTAAGTAAACAAAACGCCATCCTCACTTAAATAAAATTATACTTAATGCATTATGCGTTGATCCTTAAATCTCGGATTAATTAGATTTAACCCTGGTTTGGGAAACAAATCTAAACTGCTTCGCCATGGCCTTATGTCATAAAATTGCTATACACAATAATACGGACGTGTCTTTGTCACCAGGCTGGCAGTTTTCAGGACAGCCACCGGTGTTGAGTTACGAGTACATGTCAAGTAATGAAGGATTTGGCGGTAATTTGACCGTGCTTTATCATTTAAATTGGCTCCCACGGTTCCTTAGCTTGCTTTGAATTAGTATTGCCGTCCTGGCTCGTATTCCCTGTGTCATTAAGTTTGTTTGATTTTTTGTCACTGATTTGGTCAATAGGCTAGATCATTAAAGTTTTGCGTCAAGCGCAGCAACAACGAACGTTACACATCACAACTTTTCTGTAAATGTGTGATTGTCCGGCATTGTCTAATTACAAGTGAGAGCATTCAGTCGGATGTCATTCGGAACAGCTCGGATATTTCACGAATTATCTATCGGATGTATCAAAGGAAGACGATGCGAGATTAAACAAGACGTTGCCTAAGACGTCATTAAAACATTACAGATGAATGTCTATTTCATCTCTATTAAACATGCAGTAACAATTTTATATCTGACGAAAATTAAAATGTCAATCAAAAGAAAAATGAACATTCACGGGACAAAATACCGCCATACACCAAAATCGCAGTTTTGAAGATGTTTTGTCGCATGTTCTTCTTCCTGTGAGCAATTAGTCGCGATTCTGTAAATAGAATCCTACTAGATAAGTCCGATGGATGATTTTATGAAGGTCGGTAAGCCGGGGAGTTTAGATGGATGGTAGAAGAGTGATAGAAGCCCGACTCGGGATCTTCTAACCTCCAGCAGCAATGGTTAAACTGCTAAGGAACCCAGTAGCTTGTCTATTCAATGTAGTATCTTACAGTAATTCGAAACAATTAAACAGTTATGTTCATTACTTAAACTGTTTAAAAGCTTCCTGGCATTTCCTGTTTATGTGTTGCTCTCAATTTTGTTTGGATTTATTGTTGCTTTTGAGACCACAAAATGCATGAAATGTGGCTTAATCTTGCACTTCAATGCTTATTTAAATTAATTCCATAATAAATAATAGTTGGCGCATGTAGATTGCACCTACATATGTTGTCGTCATGACTAAATGGCATGCTGGTGTTTATGTTTACCAAATAGTGTGATAGATTGTAACAAAAAAAATGTTAGTTTTGCTTAAGAATTAAATTAACTGCTAAAGTTTGTACATAAAAGTGGCAGTTATTATGCGTGATGCGTTGCAGATAAGATGTATTTATCGACAACGTGTCCATTATTTTAAGTAATCGGTCAAGTTAAATAAATATTAACCTCCCTATCTTACCGAAAATCCCGATTAATTTGGTTAATGACCACAACTTGTATACATTAATTGTTTGGGGTTTTTTGGGGTTTTTTTTTTTTTGTTTTTTGCTTACAAAAAGATTTTTGCTTCTGAAGTTTGTCTAACTGTTTAACTTGACTGTCATGGCTTCATACAAAACAAGGCTAGAGTTCAGCAATCTCTTCAAATGCTGAGGTTTGTTTATGTATTTATCGTGTAGATTATCGTATTCTTTCTGTGGAACAAAATGAATCTGAAAATACCATGCAATAAAACAAAAAAGAAAACTGTCGGTACCTTTAGTTTTAACCAATAATAAAACGTAAAAAAATAATGACCAAAACAAACTAGTCTGTCATACAATATCGATACTAAGTGAGTACGTCAAACTCTTCCATAATTGGTAACTGCGATAATATATTATAAACAAAACCACAGACAGCACTTGTCTCGATGCTGAAAAATGACACAATACAACGGTAGTTTTGGTAATAAACTGCCTTTCGAGATAATTATAAATATGTACGATAGGTTAGTTTGGAAAAGTGGGTAATATCTTATTATATGTCTTCAGTGCTGTGTAATATAAAAACTGAATCTGATGACTATACATATTGATGAGAGGGAGTGTGAGAAAATAAGTTGTATCTAAAAATATGTCAAAACATGTCGTCCATAGTGTGCTCCCGGCATTGTTCCATCAATCAATATGGTCATTTTCTTCCTGATTTACTGCTTCAAGAAATTTACGATAGCGTCTAAAGTCTGATCGTTGTTATTTTTAAGATTGACGTTTGAGCATTATGGTTGGTTATGCAATTTTATGGCTTCATTATGACCAGCATAATATCGTTGATGACAGCCAAATTAATGTTTGCTGCTATATCGAAGGTTCGACGCCCTCATTATCTCTGTTGTTATAGACAACATGTTGAGGTTTGTATTACTGCAAATACATATATGTGCATATATAAGGATGTGTTCTCGATTTCGTTCAGAACTGTTTTCAAAGGGAAAGAAAATTCCTTGTAATATATAGTATACTTGCTTTGCATTGGCCGATTCAAAATAACAGCTTTGTATTTTCATTCGCATCTTTCATATAAGCAAAGGAAATGAAATTTCGCACAAAGATTATGATAACTGCGAATATGTTACAGAAATGTTGTATTTGTTTTACAATGGTGTGGTTTTGGCCGTATTAAACTGCGTCAATGTTGTTTGTGCAAGTGCTTGATTCCTCCATATATGATAAATGTTTACGATTTCAAAATGAAAAGTCTTTCCAATCATTTGAAAATATTGAAATAATTAGTTTTAAAAAAGATTGTTTTGCCTTTTTTTTGGAATTAATATGCAAAGGTCAAATTTAGTCAAACTTGTTGTTTATTAATTGTGTTATGTAAACAAGTCACTGGTATTTATCTATTTACACGGTTATACAAATTTATACATTAGTGCAAACAGTAGGCTTGCTTGGTTACTGTCTATTTTGATGTAGTTTTATAGATGTTCCCCTTGTAGAGTATAGTAAATTATAACCCTCAATTTGTTATTTTTCTGCATAGACTTGAATTTGAATTTAGTGTTTATCCATTGGCACTTATTTAGATTTATTTATGATTTTTCTTACTTTCACGAAATAGATTTGAAATAGTTCGTCATTATTTTTTAAAACTTTAGTTTTATTGTGAACATATTAGTTAAATTCATTTGAATCATATCATTTTGACTTCGTGATGCGATTTCTATGAAAATGGCGCAGTGACAAATCAGTTGTACATTTTTTACAAGAAATTGACTGATAAGTCTTGCATTCGTCATGATCGAGGATGTCATTAGTGTACAAGGCCAAAGGGAAATGTACATGGACATAAATCAGCAGTGTTTTCTTGACACTTCTCCGACTAGATTATGTATAATGCCGACGGGCGAAAGCTTATACTATGCACGTATAACATATTGGACAAATGTATCTTCTAAGAATGGCTTATGAATAGAGATGATTAATTTAATATTGTCTGAGATTAAGATCAATATGTTGTTATCGTCTGGAAATATTCTCGTTGTCACATTGAAATATGTTACAATATGTACGTACTTCATACTTGGGAATAAAACTGTTTATTTAACACTGCGACGATCACTACCCACAATATACTTTAAACAATCACCATTCGCTTAAAGAAAGTATAAGTAACAACACCCTAGTAATCGACTAAGTTAAATTGTCGTCGTGCTCTTTTCCGCGCATGAGCGCGTCATCTTTATGTAACCGTTCCTTGAAAATTCCGATGCATGGCGCAAAGTTTTTTTTATTTCAATATAAACAAATGAAGTGCGGTGTTTTCTTTCATTGTATTTTGGTTATCATGCAACTTTGGTGATTATCAGAATTTAATTAGATTTTAGTTTTAGTTTTAAAAGAAATGTTGCTTCATCATTATTTGTAACTTGAAATTGTTAATGTTCCGTATGTGTATGTATGATTTGTTTATTTCAAATTGCATTTGTTACGAGCTGTATTAAGTTAAATGTTATGTGCTAGTATGTTGTTTGTATTCGGACCTTCACTCGTGCGTCCACAGTCAATTAGTTACTGCATGTGACTTTAAAACATAAAAAATGACAGTATTGTACATGCTAGTGCTGTTTCTTGGTCGGTTTGTTGTTTAGGCAAAAATGTCCCTTGTTGAACAGGATCTTGACGGCGAACTTTTAAGCTTTGCATCAATGCTTTCTTGTAATTATATGTTATTGATAGGCGTGTTTTAAGACACACACGTTTCTTTTTTTGTATGTGTGTGTGTGTGTGTGTGTGTGCGTGCGTGCGTGCGTGCGTGTGTGTTTTGAGGCGTATTCCTTGTAATTATGTTATAACAATGTCAATTTTTGTTCTACTTTTACGATGTATTTATCTTCGAGAAAATGTACCGCATTTTTTCCACTTAAACTTTTACTCACATACCGATTTAATTAGTTGTAATTTCTAAAATTAAAAGTATTGTTTAATAACCCCTTACTGTAATTTTAATTAAAGTTATAATATAAAAAAAATATGTTAATTCCAATATGCCTTATTTGGTCGGGTTTTGTATAATTAATGTCAGTATTCAATTAGAAGATGGTGTCGATGATCACATTATTTTAAATGTGATTGACATTTATCTCAACTTCTACGTTACAAGGTAATGGTATTTACAGGATTGTCATTGTTTGAATAATTATCATTTAATTCAATTAATGTACGAAAAAAACAAATGCAATGTAGTTCACGTTATTGTTGACAAAAGTTCTTGTGAAACTTCAATAAACATATTTAATTTAATATTCTATTGACGTTTATAACGTGTTCGTATTAATCTTTCATTTAACATAAAATTGAGGGTACGTCATGCCTAATAACAATTATAAGAATTTTTCTAAGAAAATATCCACACAAGACTTTTTTTCTTTTTTAACAATATATAGACGTGTGTCTTTATATCAAACACACAGGCAGGATTCTCTTTAATAGATTATCAATATTGCAACAATGGAGTTATATTTGAATACACGTTTCTTTTACTAAAGAAAATCACACAAAATTTTCAAATAATGGAACACCAGTTCTTTCATTTTTTTGGTGGATTCATGTACTAAATTCGTTAAGCCCTTAATAATGAGATAATTTTATTTTTTTCTTGAAAGATCTCAATTATGATAAGACATAACGAATGTTACATGGACTCTGGTCAATCTTTTAATTACATGTCGAGAAAAACACGGCAGTGATCAGAACAGTTGTCAATGACGGTATTATCAAATACGGTTAAATTAATGGTGTCAAAAAAGTAGTGTGTGTGTTGATCCTTCCGCATGATAAATGTGACATTAACTTTAGACGGTTCTGCCAATAGCAGGTGGTTTTAATTAGCAACATTTCCAGTCGTTATTCAACACATATCCATGCTTTATCTTAGCGATTCGGAAAACAGTATTTAAATAGAGTAAACGAACAACATCTTAAAAAAATATTAAAATACCGATCGTCAAATTCTATATACTGTATCAAAGCGCTTAATGTCAATAAAAAGATTGTGTCTCTAAATGCAAAGTACTGACATATTCGGACATGGACACTATTCCCTCTTTTCGTATGTAAATGGACTAAACTCAAAATAAAAACTGCATTCTTACCTCCCGTGTTAGGTATTTTGATTATAGTTACTGCAGAAAACTAAGCTTTTTCCACTCCACTTTTTCAACTTTTGAAAAATACTTAAGACTGAAGCATGCGCATAAAATCAAATCTTATTGTCTGAGAAAAGAATTCATTAAAAATGTTAAGCTCTTTTTTTTAAAAAAAAGCAAATGTAAAATAAAATGTATAATATTTCTTATATAAAGTATATGAAAATACATACTTACAAGGGAGATAGCTAAAACATTTCTTCCATTTCGAAAATGAGGAATATATTGGAGGTTGTTGCGAGTAAAATCTGTCTATAATCTTTGACCTGTTCTTGATTACGTATATTAAACATAATGTATAAGAGTGACACTCTTATAATGTGATGTATTTTTCTTGATTTGTATGTCAATCCTTTCTTTCGTTGTATATGTCTAATTTTATCAACATTTTTAATATGCTAGAAAACAAATTATTACATCCATTGCCTGTCAATATGTTCTAGGTCTACGGAGGCATATGGCTGTGTGTTTAATATGACAGCTGGATAATATACACGAAAAAATGACAAAAATAACGAAATTATTATAATTAAATAACTTATTCGCATGCGGGGTATATATTGTTCCTTTAATATTGCTCCACTAAGCGAATTGGTCAGTTTCTTTCTATAAGGGAGCATTTAAATATGGTTCGATGGTCTCGTTTTACTATGGTATTGTGACGTTATATCTGGCTTTATGAGTTTTATTACTCTATTTTGACCATTATAAATCGTTGTAAAATAGACTGCTGTCGTTTTATAGGCTTAAGAAGCTGGTGATATTTTATTTTGTCATATGTGTTCAAGTCGGGTTACCAAAATGTTTCCTTATTTATAACTTTATTTCTGCTATGTCCAGAGTTTCGAAAGGTTCGACGTTCTTTTTAGTATTGTGTGTTTACCATTGGAACTACAAGAGGTTGAACTCGATGTTCATTAGATATTATTCTGGGTAAACATAATTTGCTTAAGTAGACTATAAACATGCCGTATTATAACTTTTATACGACAACATCTGTATTGTGATAAGTATCGATACGTTTCAAAGTGTCCGATAACAATAAGAACTATGAATCTATAATCTTCCTCTTGCAATAGTCATTCGTAGAATCGATTTTAGTAGGTATTTTCTATCGTATCGTAAAAAAACTGGTACGTTTTATTCCCACTGGACTACCATCTAAATTTCTTCTTTAAAGAATAGTTATCTATCATGCGCCAACGCCGATATCACGTCAGTCTGTACTCATTTATGTTAACTTATATAGATACATTATTTGTTTATAAAATAATAAATTTAATGTTAAATTAAGGATGTTAGTTTTGGCCAAAAAAAAAATATATTTAAATGAGAGATTATGTTCGCATCTCTATTGTTGTTGTTTTTAGTCAATCATTAATTTCTTCGCATATTCATTCTTTGTCAAAACGAGGAATCTATATTTGTACTTGTTTGATTGCTTAAGTTCAGGTCGTTTATTTACATTTTATAAAGACTTTAAAGTTATATTAGATATTTTGTTGTTATATATGAAACATATAACAACAAAGAGATTTAGTTCTTTTATTTAGTTCGCTTTTTGATCTTTACATTGACTAAATATAATATTATTCATTAAATTTGGCGTTGGTTCTGAGCAAATTTGTTGAAACAGTTACGACAATACCCTTGAACAGGTGTTTATCTATAAATATTATTTAAGTAATTGGGTTCAAAGGTTTATGAACCTGCTTAGAAGGCAGTTTTTGCAATCATTGCAATGAAAATCGTAAAATAACACACGTAAATATTGTCATGTGATGTTTAACTTGTACTTCAACTTTGAACGACCCCAGTGCGACAACGGTTCTTATTGCATAGCGTCGTTAATGTGTGTTATTTCCCGATGCAGCTGCTGTCGGTTAGTTGTCTCAACTTAATTATTTTTTAAACATTGTTTGTCTTTGATAAAAACCTGATGGAAGCGCGAGGCTGGACCTCTGTAAAGCAGATTACTAAAGCGGTCCCGGTCAGTTTATTTGATGACTGCCCGATCCAAGAAAGTGATTGATGGTTTTTGTAAAAAGTGTCGTCGCAGTGTTTTTGTCGCTTTAACTTGTAAGTTCGCTTTGTCTTGTGATAGTTTTATTTAAATATATGTGGTAATTATCATAGGACCGTTTCATACTTTCCTAGTCGGTAATCTTAAGACACAAATGTAATCATAACTTCTGGCGTTTTATTTTCGCCCAACATCTTTTATTTAAATAACTATTTGTCAATTAACGGATAAACATCTGCTAAATTACAAAAGGAGCGCTAGCATCAATATTATTTTATTAGCTGCACTTTATACAGGGCTTTATTGTAAAAGCTTAATGTATAATGTCTCCCGTTATCATACTGTTTACCTTCTCCATCAAAGTTTTAAATGGTATTCGGTTAAAATAAAACCATACTACTTTCTTCAGCGATAATACTAATCGATATAAATTTGCTAACTTCTTTATAAAGAATAGCAAGAGAAAGATATAATGCATGCAGCGAACAAAATGGTTGTTTTTGTATACCTCGAACCCGGGACCTCTTTCATTTTAGTCTAATGTTTTACCGAATTCGCCTCTGAATCGTTTGATAATTTATTTTTAATTACGTTAAACATGTCGATCAGCACAATGTTTACACTCAAACTTCAACAAAACCTGCATTGTGATTTCGAGGTGATTCGTTGGTGCTTATCGCTTTTTTGCATTTAAGGCCAGTCTTCACCAACTATTCTTAAGTAAGAATTGCTTGAGTCATGGATTTCAATCCACAATATCTTCATTATGTATTTAGTTACATGTTTGTATTTTTACATAACACTTTAGCTTTGCTACTTTGAGCTTAAAATCACATTGAAACTTCATATAAGCTTATTTCTGATGGTATTATGACTTAGGCTTAAGAATGATTGGTGAATACGGGCCTACATATAAGTCAAGCCAGGGATCAATCGTTATTACATGTTGATCCGTCTTGTTATATGTTTTAATTTTTTTTTGTTTTGAATTATTTTGTAGATATTAAAACAAATAACGGACGTTAGTATGGCGTTAATACGTAAGATCAATGTTCATTAATAACGTGGCGTATAAAATCATGTAAAATACTGACACAAGTCTAAAATAATCTAATATTTTTGTAGTCTGACTGTTGTTTTGCATAAAGAGTTTATGGGCTTTAAGTGATGGTGATGATATTGTTTACTTGTAGTTCTAAACAAAACACCATTATAAGTGTCTTAACTGTTATGGCAAGCTTTTCATAAATGTAGGTATATATGATTGGTTTTATGAAGCATAAAGGTGTTATTGCTTTATTATCTTGAAATCTGCAGTGAACAATTCACAATGACACATGTAAAATCAGACATTTGCTTCTATAATCAAACCAGGCATAAGATTTTTTACAAAACAAAGCAATAGATATAAACGCAAAATATTTATTGATAAATGTTGCTTTCAAAATGACAGTGAATGCCGTTTGTTTATATGACACAAGAGAACATCCTTCTATACAAATCATTTTTTTTATATCTACTAGATGATAGGCGTGTAATTACAAACAGGGAGAAAGCTTAATGCTTAATATCGCTAAAGAAAGAGATATAATTTAACATTAGACTGAATCTTAATGTCTTATATTTAGCTTAAGCTGTCTTTGTAGGTTGGCTTTGTTAAATATTTAAGATTAAACATTGTATATTTACTATAGAGTATTTCAATGCCCGATCCAGTGTGCAGTACATATTCGTGCTCTGGTGGTAAGCCTGTATCTAGAGGAAGCAGATACTGTTTGCTATATAATAACAGAGACATTGAAGATGTCTTTTACTTTTTTGTATATGTCTAGTATACACTGATTTAAGAAGAAAATACCTCAACTCAACTTTGAATAATAGACCGTCTGTATATAAGATATGTTTGCTGTTTGATTCAAAAGATAGGAACATACTTATTAATCTCGCCCTTTTTATCAAGAAAGCAACCTTAGTAAGAAGGAGCATAAGTGTAAATAATACCTAAAATTCATATTGTAATGTTGTTTCTTTTATGTTTATTATAATGCAACTGTCACACAAATAGATTAATAAAGTGTCATTTTTATTTCTTCTTTTTCATATTAATAACTTAATCGAATACTATTTTTGTATATTGTTTTATAATACGATGATGTACATGAGTACAAATCTGAATAAAAATATGTTCTGTTCTTCTAGAAACATCAGGTCATTGGTGAAAGGTTTGCACCCTATCCGGATTAAAGGACCTCAAAAAAAAATACTTGATTCACATATGATGGTGTTATTTGCCAAACAGTTGTATTTGACTGGCGTTGTTGTTATTAAATGGCCAACTGTTTCATTCACCACTTTTAACATGATATAATGCATGATTCCACACAAGCATACATCGAAGAAAAAGCAGGATTATTTAATAGACATTTTCTAAGAAGTTCAGAGACTATCGAGTTACTCTGAAGGTAATTAACCATATAATTAAAGAATCATTTTTATTCAATATAATTATTATACCATAATCTGTGAAAAGATCGAATGTTATTTATGATTAAATGTAATAATACTACATAATTAATGTCGACATTGTATTATCAACTAATTCACACATTTTTTGAAACGTGTCCCGCCGTAATTTAAATGTGTCTGTTACAATCTCTGGTTGCACAGTGTTGTTATTTTTCTAATACATGTGTACGTGTGTGTATAATGTAATTAAAATAATGTATGAAGTAAATAAACGGCTTTCGTGACTTTGTTTGCAATGTTCTTGTATAACTTCAATGAAACCATTATGCCCGTGCCTTTATACTGTCTGTGGTTTAATTTGATCTTATAGAATTACAAAAAAATCATCATTTATACTGTCATATTTATAAGGTTTTCAGTAGAAAATAACATACAAAATTGCAGAAGTTTTACAAAAGACGTGCGTTTGCCATTTTAATTAAAATATAATATTCAAAATATATGTGTTCTAAGTAAGATTAACTAGACATAAAGAGGATAGTTTTGGTAATAAATTATAATAAAGCATAAACAATTAATTGCGTCACTTGGCGATTTATCACAAGGTTTCTTTGTCATTTATTGAAAGAAATATTAAATGTTATATATTCTCGTGTGCACTTCTAGGCTAACAATAGCTCTGGTGATTAGGTTACATGGGGACATTTAAATACGTTTTAGCATATATTCGATGCTACTCTTCCATGTAATCTTATGTCGTATGCAATTACTTATTACAAGATTCACAAGCGCAGACAAAAAATCGATTATTAATGACACACGTCGTTCAGTTTTAAATTATTTTCCTTTTACTATAGGATTGGAATGTTGATTTAAAATAATTGATCATATCCAAAGAACTCATTTCTTCTAACTTTAATTTGTTTTCTATCTTATTGGGTTGTTTGCTGTTTCCAGACATTTTAGTATGTCATAACTTTTGAATGTCAAGACTATGAATTTGTCTGTCATTAATGTTTAATATACTGCCCATTTAGTATCACGACAAAAATTGATTTTTAACTGATTCAATGCATAGATTTTTCTATTAGTAAAAACCAGATCCAGGTTGCTTTTCTAATGTACTGACTGTCGGTATTATATGAATTTAAATGTATTCTGTCTTTCTTTTTTAAAAGTTCACCGTCTCACTGAAGCTTATTATTCGTAAGACTTAAGACGTGCAATACAGATTCAATGACATGGTAATAAACCCAGACATACTGGCCGTGCATATTTTCATTTATGGAGAACATGCGTTGTCATTTTTTATGTTTAGATTAGAGATGTTTCCAGAAAATTAACTTATTAGTTAAAGATTTTACTTTGAACGTTCAAAGAGCTCGCTGTATTGGTGTGTTTTCATATTCTTACATCACAAGCCATACGTCGAAGAGAAACGGTCTTACAGGAAGTCCGCCCAAAATGATTAGGAAGTGTATCGGTAGGGAAGAAGGCATGAGCAGGGATTCATCTCTAGTTTTATGCAGTTATTTAATTGTATAACTAAACCAATACAATTTTGTAACTGAAACATGATACGTTTATAATATATATTTAATAAAGTAGTACAAAGTGTATGTGCAATTTTTAAATTGAGTAATATTGTTACGTTTCTTTCAGTTTTGCCTCATTATTTTTTTTTTGAAATAAACCACGGAATTATTTATTCATTCACAGAAGAAAACAAAAAGTTTTCCCATGTAAATGTTAACATACGTTTGTAGTGTTGCGTCCCTAGGACACCCGTTTGTTTAGCAATGATTGTCCTTATTTTTCGTTATAGCTATTATTTACAGTCTCTTATACTGGCCCACCGTCCAATTATGATCAATGTCAAATAGTACCGCCGGTCTCTCTAATTACTATCATTGGCAATACAAGAAGACAATAACAGCTCTTGGCCATTTTTTTCAACACTATTTATTTATTTGGGTTTTACGGCACACCGACACTTAACAGGTCACACGGCGCCGAATACAACAAAGTTCAATGCCAAAAAAGAACAAACAGGTCAAAACTAATCTATGTTAGCAAAACATAGAAAAATACAAAAATCTGTCAGGTTAAAACAATGTGAATTACAAAGTAGGTTAATATATAAAAACTGGTTAAAATGTATAACGGATGAAAAATTAACAGTTTAAAAATGTTTAACTTATTAAAAATATTAATCTCGTTCAAGAAGCAAACAAGTTTAGAATCCGACACTATCCTAAACAGTTCGTACATGTTATTGACATTAAAATACTTGGACCGTATGTGGTCTGTGTCGATACACTGTAATAAAATATGGTTGACTGTCAGTGGTTCCTGGCAAGGAACACGTACAGGTTGAACTCCTCTTTTTAAAAGATACGAATGAGATAATCTAGTATGTCAAATGCGACAGCGGGTAAGAGCTACGTCTTCCCGTCTTTCAACACTGTGATTCTTTTAAAACAACATACTTTGAGCGGCATGGTTTCAGTATATAATATGATAATGGCACATTTAACTTCACGATTCGCGCAATTGCTTTATAGACAAATATTGTGCCATCGAGCCAGTATCATAACTGTTTATGGTTGCCATTTAGACACACTACATACATTCATCTATATTTACATGCAATAGTTGTATACGTGATGTTCTGTTTTTGCTGTTTATTTTATATCATTTTAAAGCTGATTTAATCTTCTGTTTTATGTAAAATTGTAATCAATTATATATGCAATGAAGCCTCAACCCATGAACGTTTGGAAACTTAAGAATACTGATTAGGACAAGAATCCAGTACGAATCTGTCGTACATTACGCTTTCTATATTTGTTCTCTATAATATATCAGGCAACAAATTCAAAAATAGTTACAGGTGTTGGATTACCAATAACCATCAAGTTAACAAATATATAACTGGGATTTGTCATTTTAATTGGTTCCGTTCATGTATATGGTAACTTAGTATTGAGTTATTATTTCCGCATTTTGACAATGATTTTAATTGGGTTTTAGTTTGTGTTCTGTCATTTATAGCATTGATTTGTCCGGGAAAGTTATAGCTGCCGTCATAAAACCATCATAGTACTTTTCCGTGAAGAGTAGTTATAACGGACGTATCAGATTCATTATCCTAACTATGTTTGCCGGAAACACACGATCACTAGCGGTGTCGTTGATAGAGTGGTTGATGTCCGAAAACTCGATCTTCTTACCAATAGCAGCAATGGTCTAATAAGCGGGGGACTCGGTGTGTATACAAAGTAGACTTTTTGGTATCGGTTGACCATACTTGGTAATTTCAGACAGTTTCATTAATATTAGCAGCATCCTGTTAATCTAGAACTAGTAAAACCCATTGACGTGTATGCCAACACACGGCATTTTTTAAAAAGGAATAATAAATATTAAAAACCTAAGAATGTTTCCCAGAAAAGGCTTTACTCCTTATATTAACCATCTTATCTTTGCATGCTCTGCAAAAGTTTGATCTATGTTTTGTTGTGTTTTAACTTCTAGACCACAATGCTGAATGGCGGGTTGATTATTACATGTATGTTGGGCATATTAGGATCGACTATATTGCTTTCAATACATATGTATGGCCTTTTCTTGTGTTATTAAAATAATGTACACATGCAGATAGTTTGACAAAACCAAACCGTTAGTTACATTAGTATCTAATCTTGCGACCTTTAACCGGGGAGTTTCGATTCCAAGCGATTTCTTTTCTTGAGTCGACCCGAATTCGGGAAAGTAGTCTAACTATATTCTGAGATCTTCATATATCAATAGAACGATCGATAGAGACAGTTTAATCACTCCCCGAGAGGACATGAGACATACTCGTCAAACAATGAATAGTAAACTGGATAAAATTTATTATTATTTCTAGTTCGTGCAGTTTTGTTGGCAATGCAGTGTATTGTTACTGTTAGGGTTTGAGTGTAAAGCAAAAGAAAGGGTATACTTAGGTGTCATGAAATGAACTCGGATTTTATTTTAACCAAATAATTGCCACATATTTAGTATCGACTGGAAATTAACATGATATAATTTGAAATGTAACTGTTTTTAACCATTTACTTATAAAACGGGACACTTATTAGCTTAAACTCCTTGTAGTTTACGTACAGTTGATAAATGTCCGAAATATGTTAAGAAATAATCCTATAATTTATCTGCTTACGTAATGTATTGCCGTCATAATTATCAAACATTTTTCATTGTCTTATTTTACTTTACGCAATATGATTTTATGTGCATATTGCAGCCTGAATCGATATCATTAGTTAACGACGTTGGTTAATTCACAATACTTTCTTACAGAAATTATGTTTTGTTTGTTTGTTTGTTTGTTTGTTTGTTTGTTTGTTTGTTTGTTTGTTTGTTTGTTTGTTTGTTTGTTTGTTTGTTACATCGCGTCGACATTATTATGGTCATATTAGCGATGCGACGTCCGGCTAAATATTGTCGGCAATAGACCCTACATTTATGTCTGTGTAGAACCATCTGTGCACCTCAGATAAGCTAGAAAACTTCTCTACATAGAAGTTCTTGCCCCGACCGGGACTCGAACCCATAGACGTTATGTACGAAATATCTACCCAAAAGATAGTTAAATGTAACGACATGTACGTTGAAAAGTTTAAGCAAACAAACAAAATGAGGAAATGGTGATAAATGATATTTGATTTAAATACAACTTATACAGCAAATGCTTTGTAAGTCTCCCATAACATAAAAGCATTGACAGTCGGACACCGCAACGATGGTATAATTACAAAATATTGAAGCCATAAGACTAACACCATTGTGTACATAATTTTTAAAAATGCGCTGTCGCTGTGGTTGTTATCTTTTCTAATTTTAACAAATTAGATTTGAAGTCCTAGCAACATCTTTTAAAGATGTTTTATCAATTAATCTTCTTAGAAGCAAAACATCTTTTTATTTAAATTTATCAAAATCCAGGAGAAAAGAAAAACATTTTTATGTTTTAACAGTAAAATTCAAAGTTTTAAGGGCGCGATGCACCCAGGAATTATATGTACAAACTGTTTGTGTTCCTAGGTGATTATAAATCACTAACATTATGTACGGCACCATTGAGAGTAGATAATCTAAAACTTTGAGATAAATTGAGAATTAAATAGAGAATGTCTCTTTTTTTCTAAAAAATGTGAAATATATAATATAATACATAATAATTATAATATTATTACTTTCATAATGAGATAAATAAGCGACTCGTGTACATGTTATTTGAATACATAACTATAAAACATAGTTTTAGATTTTATATCAAATAGAAAAAAGATACATCTATTGAAATTGTTTTATTACACTCACATTTGTCAGCGGCCTAAACAAATGCTTATTTTTCGAAAATGTCTTGTCAACTTAAAGTTGATATGTGGCGAACAACGTTTCCAAGAAAGGGCTTTACTCTTTATCGTTGTTAATCTTGTACAAAACCAATCGGAACTCCTCGTGTAATTTCGTCCTCGGTACAATCATCCCTCGGATGTATCTGGTGCAATGATACTTAATGAAATCGTTTTGTTCGCCGGAAGTCGGAAGAAGAATATGCCTAAAATGTAGTTCGCACAAAACATAAACAATATCATCGTTTGACAGCTGCATGTCTGCTGCGGTGGGTATATTAAACCTTAAACCTAGATGATTAAAATTAAAGCCGCCACAAACTGAAGTTTTACAGGCTTCATACTGTAGTGAGCTATCATCCCTCTTTGTTCTGACGTCTGTCACAAAAGCAGTCCCATTTGGGGAAATGGCCGAGGTGATTCGACTACCTACATACATCGTGAATTATCCGAGGTGTTCCGATTGGTACAAAACTGAGACAGTGTTCGTAACTGCTTGAGTTGTGTTGAGTTGTAACTGCTTGAATAGCTTGCTAGCTCCATAATGAGCATAGTCTATTATTATGCTCTGCTGTTGGATGCAAGAGACCATTTAGTATGGTAAGATAACCTACTTGGCATTTTAATGTCTAGGCTGACAAAACAATTATTTCACTTGAATAATTAGACAGACTTCACTATTTTTGTATCTTCTATAAGGGCAAGCGTGAATATGTTTTTATAAAATAATTAACATTGCATCTATTTATGTTTTTATTAACATAAAATGGGGTGACACCTTATTTAGACAAGTAATTAGTATTCCTATGGGAACCAATTGTGCACCTTTGATTGCAGGTTTGTTTTTATACTGCTTTGAACGTGATATAATGGTAAGTTTATAGTCCTCTAAACAAAGGCACACTATAGAAGCTTCAGTTCAACGTCACGTTGCTATTGTAAATCCTTTCTTTTCTCAAATTGATCCATCTGATAAATCCTAAAGAATTTACTCTTAACAAAAAATACCTGTCGTTTTAATGCAGCATTTCTAGACGTTGAGATCACTATTTCCAATGACAACGTATCTACTCAAGTCTATGACAAGACGGACAATTTACATAAGTAAAATATCCTTACCTAGATGGTGAGTAGCCTCATGCTACCGCCTATGGTATTTATATATCTCAACTTACATGGTAAAGACGAGTTTGTACTAAAGTAGAAGATTCCAGTGCTATCACTTCAAAATTGTTCCAACAAGGCTTTCGATTTCACAATTTAAGGAAGGTGAAGAAAATCAAACTCAATAACTCTTCTGACCGCTTTTCAAACTTGTCACAAAATTTATTTCCGATGGTTACAAACCGGAAATCCTGCATTGTACCGCATTTCTTGCACTTGACCATTTACAGTCAAAAGTTTGAGTTGCATTTAAATTACACGATGACCGGACAGGACGTTGAGACAACATGGAAACTGTGACTATCTCCAGTCGTACCCTATGTAAGATAGACATCTTACACAGTCTCCATACTTTTAATTGAGAATTGCACAGAATGTTTAGCTTCGGGGTTTGGCATGCCTTTATTATATCAATTGCCGACAAATCCTCGGCTTATTATAACAAAACATAACCTGTTATCTCTTCACAATACTACATTTTGTTTCTTTGCTTTGGATTGTTTTCTAAAAGACGACGGTTTCCTGTGAGTTTTATTTTGTAATTTCTCATTTTAACACTGACATATGACGTCACTGCATTTTATCGTATGACGTCATTATATAATTAACCAGGTTTTATACGTCATATCTTGTACTGTTTTATTTCATTCCACGCACTTGTTTGGAACTTGGTGTTACAATTCGAAAATATGACAAATCTTGTATAACGGCATATGAAATGTATAACAAAACTAGCCTAAGGTATATACAAACACATGCCAGTTAAATGTAAAAGTAACAAAAAAACGCAGACATTAAACAGATAGAGCAACCCAATATTCATTGTTTTAAGGCCTACAAAAAGAACCAACTAAGTTCTTAAACAAACAGGCTAATTGTCTACATTTCTTTTAAATGCTTTCTTTGCATTCCACTCGGAGACAAACCAACATTGCCCTACAGGCTTGTCGTCTGTTCGAAACTACTATAATGATTATGTCGTGAAGTCCTATTTTGTTTTTATGCCTATTATGCCCACATCCCTCCTGGCTTGACGTAAGGCACCGTCGATGGGAATGTCTAGACTTAACACTTTATCTTCACTTACAGCAAGATCTGACACCTCTGTTTTATTAACCCAGACATTGCAATTAAAACTGGTTCACTTGTATAAGTAAAGTATTGCCCATTTGGGCTTTGGTGCCATGGTTTTATACTAACACCATTGTCAGAAAATAATTGTACAATTTATAAATTTTGTTCAACTTATATTTATCCGTCAATGGAAAAACTGTTCGTGTTTTCGTCTCAAGAATCTGTAAACATTTGCTATTTTCTTTCATTTTTCGTGTTGTTGTTGTTTGGGTTTTTTTGGTATTTGTCTTAAAGTTAATTATTACACATCTCGATGCTAAAAAAATGTTGTGCCAGTTAAAACGTTGTTACTTTATATTATATACTTGTGGCAGCATCAAGTGTTGTAACATCCATTCAATATCATTTCTTTATCCATCGCCACATCATAAGTCTGCTGTTAAGGGTATCAATGGAAACTAGATTTTGCGATGTTATTAAGAAAAAACGATTTTGACGGATGGATTCTTCATGATAATACTAATGTTGAATACTACTTATCTACAAAGACATTCATATCCAAAAAAAATACTTACGTACATTTTTACCTAGGATCAAACTTCAAAGTCTAATCCGGTAAAAACAACTGCAAAATTGTTTTGTTTTCTTTAAAACGCTTTAACCTGATAATATCAATATCAATTTAACAGGAAGAGAGTCCTAGAAATAAGCACCGGTGTTGTGTGTGTCTAATAAATGCCAAACTATTTCAGATTTGTTTATTAAGATTTTTGCGTTCTATTTATATGTACTTTTATCTGTATCGGCATCTTACCCAACAATGAAATAATAGCTTGAATAAACGGTTTAGATTTGCTTCATTTGCAGCATTGATTTTGGCCTTAAGGGTTAATTCTCGATCATGAAAGGTTCGCGTAAAATTGAATATGAGCATACCTATGAGATTACTGTTCCTAGCTCACCTGCTAGGATGGGCACTGTTGGTCGAGCGGTTAATGTCGCCTACTTGCAACTCCTCAGCCCCTTACCACGTGGGTTCGAGTCACGTTCGGGCGAGAACTTTCTTGAAGAGAGGTTTTCCAGCTAACCTGTGGTGGTTCTACTTAGATATAAATCTGGGGTCTTCCTTCACCAGTAATTAGCTGGACGTCGCCAATATGACCATACTTATGTCAGTGGGGTGTAATAAAAGACTGCACTTTCGAGGAAAATATAAAGCCTTGGTTTCAGGTACGGATTAACCGAAATTCAGACTAAATCCCCAACGTACTATTTAATGGTAGCTGTTTCAAATTAGGAAAATTGAATTCACGTACTTTTACGAAGAGTACAGCATCTCAGTAAGCTTCTTTTCTTGAAATTAAAATGGTCTTATCCGCTTTTATTGTCATGGCAGAATCCGCAGACGATGGTAATATGTGTTGACCCTGGACATGTTTTGAATAGGAGACCGTCGTGTCCGTTATTTATATGCAGATCTCTCAGACATACTAGAGATATATCGCGTGAAGCATTAACTGACAGAAATTTCAGCATTCGATCACTTTGACTTTTTGTGTTTGTGCTTTTTGTCCATTTGCTTTACAAGAAATAGCGCGGATGTGAGACATCCAAGGCGCCGAAAAGGGCATGCTTTGATGTTTTTGTTTTGTTTTTTAAATACTTTGCTGCGACCAGTTATGATCATTATAGCGACGTCCAGCTAGTCAGATGGAGGAAGACCCCAAATAAATGTCTGTGTAGAACCACCGGCACACCGCAGATCAGCTGGAAGACCTTCCCATATTAAGTCCTTCGCCCCGAACTGGACTCGAACCCATGCGGTTAGAGGCTAAGCGGTCAGAGGAGTTACAAGTCGGCGACTGGACCACTACATTACGGGCGCCCCAGCATGTTCGGAAACAGGAGATGACTTTCTTAGGAACAAAGCACTCTTTAAACTGCCGAATCATTATACAGATATCTGAGAGTAACGAACCGTAACTTTGATGGGAACTAGACTATATGCTACTTTGTTTTCTTTCTTTTTGTCCGCTGCATCTGTATTTACAAGCTGCGTTGTTAATATCGGCATACTCGGTTTCTTTTTTTTTTATATAAAAATACCTCGCCAAACAGCTGCGAATTCCAATTGATCCTATTAATGTCTTAATTAAAAAAATTGCAAGGTATGCTTTATTATTGCAGGCTATTCTGTTAAAAAAAAGTGGACTATTCGGTCCTAAACAGCCGTGATTTCCGGTTATTGCCTGCTACACTATCGTCCCCATAAAATGCATTCCACAAGAGGCGCCAATAAAAGTATCTGGTTAGCGTTTGTTGTTATTGTTTTTGTTGTTGAGGATGTTGTTGTTTTTGTTGTTGTTGTTGTTGTTATGGTAGAAAGGGATATTTAAAATGAACAGAGCTGTAGAACAATTTAATAATTATTTCTTAAAATGAGATCATGTGTTCCCCTTCGCCGTTTATTGTCTGCACTTAATCCTGTTGACGATGGTATGTAAATAAGCTTTAGTGCCGCCATTTGAAAAAAAGAATAATGGAAATCCCTTTAGGTTCTTCGTTTCCCAGTTACAATTAGGATTTAAATGTGGGGTTTGAGTCTTTATTTTTACGCCACTATTCCTTTAGCGTATTCCTCATCCAATAAACTATATAGCTGAAAAAACGTAAAGGTACAAATTTTACATAAAAACGCCGATCAAAATAATTAGGAATATAACAGATATGTCATGTCAAGTGTTGTTAAATTCTTACCTTTGTTAATATTTCATTTAATTGTGTAACTTCAAATTATATCAATAATTTTTAAGCCGAAATTGATGACAAATCGAATCTTTTTAAATAATGACTTTGAATCAGACGCAAAACCATTCTAAACTTATTTGTAAATAGTGCTATTTATTTCACTGTGATCGCAAAATTGTGTCGTAGAAAGAAAGAAAAATCTTATTCAAGATATGTATTTGGTGTAAATCCACGTTGGTCTAAAATTGATTAGAGCCGATAATCTTATCAGATTGAACAGTGTTATATTTACACTGTCCTACTATTGAAGTGATATTTATATTACTATTTATTAACAACATCGTCGCAAGTTAAAGCATAGTCGTTCCGTTGGTTTGTAATCCTTTACAAACACAAACAGCACATGTGTGTTGTAGTTACCTGTCTTGAATGTATTATACTCCCTTTAAATGAAAAACTACCTGTTGTAATAAAACCTTTCGTCTGTTTTACTTTGCGATAATGCTAACTAAATTTTTATTTATGTATATGTATCTATAATATGTATGAATCCTTAAAACCTAAGAAATAATCAAACGCCCAAGTCATGATTTGAACGCAAGTCACTATTTCCATAACAACAGTATTAATCCCTTTAATGTACTTTCGATGAAGTTGTTACCTGCAAAGGGCAAGGTTTGGTGTTATACAAAGTTTTATATATGTTCTGTGACACTTTTTAAAGATATTGTGTCCTAAAATTCATGACTTAAGCAATTCTTACTTTAGAATAGTTGGTGAATATGGGCCTAGGAATAGTTATGTAATGGGAATGATGTAATGCGAATGGTCTCAAAAGAACATCTAAGAATGCCAGTCCTTTAAAAAGTAATTGGCTTCTCGTAAATACCGTTGACAATCGTTTTGGCTAAGTTTGCTTTCTTCTTTTTATACCATTGAGTTTTTCTAGGAAATTCCTTTATGTTTGATCATAAAGGTCTTTCGTGAAGAGTTGAAATATTGTGAGTATCAGATGTGTTTCCCTAAGTTTGTTTGCCGGAAGCACCTATCACTGTCGGTGTCATTGATCGAAAGGATACAATTCTGAATACTCGATCTCGCGAGAATGTCTAATTATCGAGGAGCCTTATGTGTATTTATAGAAGTCTTTTTTCTGTGGCCTGACAATACTAAGCCAGTTCAGTCTAGTTGTATTTTAGCGTTATTTGGTATATCTAGAAATATTGATAAAACATTTTAAATCCGCAGGTGACATTTTCTTGAAGAAAATATAAATATTAAAAAATTAATAATATTTACCAAAAAAAATCTCATTTCTTTCACTAGCCTGCCATTCTAGATATTCGTTAGTCATTGTTGTTTTTTCTTGTGCTTTTTGCATTTTATACCGCAATCTGCATATCAGGTTGGTCACATTATCTGGCATATGAAAATTGCTCTCAGTACATCATGTGTCACGTTACCGGCATTTAAACAGTCATAACGTTAAGATAGTTGTCATCTGACTGAAAGTGTTCTTGGATTGCTGTTCAATTACATTGTGGAAGCACTAACATAGCGATGATAATACAGACGCCAACTAATAACCTTGCGACCCTTAACTGCATGAATTCGAGGCCAAATTGGGAAATTTCTTGGTTCTTAAATTATTAAAACCCTGGAGTGGCGGTAGTTTTAACAGTGCATTGTCTCTGGCCATTTGATCAACCCTATTTTGGTATCACCTTACAAGAATTTCTCCCTTCTTGTATAGGGATAATATTAATACAAACATCAATGCTAGGGAATAAGCATCATGGTAGCTATTGTCTGCATTAATGTGTCCTGGAGTTCACTGTAGTAAAGGATAAATCAATGACTAATAATACTTACTCAACACTTTGTTACCTCAATTTAACCTATAAATCCTGATGTATCAATAAATAAAGTACATGTGTTAGTAAGAAATGAGGCTAATTATTGTCACATTTCGTAAAAGGTTAGGAAATTTACCACTGTGTGTGACAGCGCTGTAATTATACATTTAATTACGAAATATATTAGTATTATATTAGTACCATTAATTGTTATCACTATTTCTGGAATGAAATATATTTTTGACCTTATTCGTTGAATGATTATTGTCAAATAATATCTAAATTAGTTGCCACTTCTTCAGTATCGACTTAAAAAGACAGTTAATATTGCTAGATTCATTGAATGGCAACTTCACAGCTCACACAAGACACATCTGGTAATGACTTGTCACTTTTCTCTAAGGTTTAATTCAGATTCTTAGAATTGAATTTAAATATTAATAAACACACCATACAGCTTTATGACATCGGAACGCCTGTCCTTAATTGAAACATTGTTGTGTGACACAAAATGTCTTTTAAACATTTATAATAATTCTAGATCATAACTGTTTAAGTTACCAAAATTGTTTGGCATTAAAATTGCATATTACGTACAATTAGGATGATTTGCGTGTTGTTTTATTGATGTTTTTCACACACACACACACACACACACACACACACACACACACACACACAATTGTTTATTTTATTTTGATGCTACAAACTGCAGGTCGTGTAGCATGCGATGGCTAATGATGTGAGGACGTGAGACGAAAAGCAACCCTAATTAGCATATATTATTGGCGCCGGTCTGGGGAGCGGTGTCTGTTAAGGAACTCATTTTTATGGGGACGATAGTGTAGCTTTCAATAACACGACGAAGCAGTCGTTCTCTGAGACCCTTTCCAGAGGAAATAACCGAGTGCTACGTTTTTAACAGTGTAGCTTTGCTACAAAAAAAGTGTAGCTTGCAGTTACGAAAAGTAGTTGGTTTAACAGGAATTCGCAACCGTTTGGCGAGTTTTTTTTTTTTAACAAAAGAAACCGAGTTTGCCGATGTTAGCAATGCCGCTTGTAATTACAGATGTAGCAGACAACAAGGAAGAAAGCAAAGAAGAGATAGTCTAGTTCCCATAACAGTTACTATTCGTTACTCTAAAATATGTATGTAATGAATAGAAAGTGTAAATAAGGTGTTTAGTCCCAAGAATATCCACCTTCTTGTTTACAGCGTATGCTTTAAACATCGCCTTGGATATCTCACATCCGAGCTCTTTCTTGTAGATGGATATTGTAGGTCTTCTTTCACAAATGACCAGAAATATGTGTCACATATAACAACGATAATACACTTGAAAATGATTCAAACCTGTAGAAGTGCGCTGTTGTATGCACACTTGTCATTAAGACGTCGTTGAAGAGAGTGACATCTCCCCTAATTAGATGTGAAGTTATAGCAACGTCCTTATTAAAGTTGTATCATCCATTGATTTGCTTAACAGAATTATCTTTATTTAATTAAACACTATCTTGGAAACAAATGTAAACGACTACAGAAAAGCTGTACTACGCATAGCAAGTACTATATATGCAAACTCTAGGAGTTTCGTGGTGACTTACCAGTCGCTAACATTGGGTCATTTACAGTCTAGAGAATATAATCTAATTAACGAAACAGGCATCGTCACCAATTTTGACGATTATTTATTAAATATTGCAACTTGTAATACATTCTTGAAATTATATTTTTTAAATAATATCAGTAAACATAAGCAACTTATTTTGTACCTGTAAATCGAATAAATACCAACATTAAAGCAATTCTTTTCGATTTAAAGACAGATACATCATATTGTTAGAATAAAACATTAATTTAACAAACCTACTGATATACACAATGATCAGATAAATGTTTCATTTTTCGTTGTCAATGCCGTGCTCCAATATCTTGTTAACGTCAAGATTCTAGGTGACTAACGATGTTTTCACGACAATATTACTCTAACTACGAAACACTTAATATATACCTTTAACTTTATATTAACTACTTAGTTTAGTGGTCCACGGGTTCTAAGCGGTCTAGTCCATTATTATATGGTTGCTTGTGTCAGCCAGAGACCAGTAAGTATACGGTAGAAAACTTACTCGGCAATTTAATGTCTAGGCTGACAAAACAATTCTTCCAGTTGAATAATAAGACAGACTTCAGTCGAAAATATGTTTTGTCAATTGTCATAAATGTGTTTCTTTCACAAACTAGTTTTACGTCTGTTTATATCTATATTTATTGTTGTTGTTGTATCTTTGATAACTGCACCTGCGGTATGATTACCTTCATGATTGGCTACTGTACATATGTTGTTAGTTTATTTTATTACTACATATTATGTATGTATATACGTACATTGTATCTGTTTTAACTCCCGATGCAGGTGCTTACTGCTAGTTGTTTTACTTTGACGGGATATTGTTTTTACACTGTTTGTTTGATAGAAAAACCTTCAGGAAGTGCGAGGTTGGAGCTCTCCACAAACCAGGTTTAAGCACCCCAGTCGGCCCTTTTGCCGATTGACCGTTCCAAGGCGGTAACTGATGTTTTTTCTTTATGTGTGTTATGCCTCGTCTCTGTGTTTTTATCACATTTACATTTACATTGTTTGCCTTTGTCTACTGGTAGATAAAATGTAAACATCTGTGGAAAATTTTAAAGGACCTTATCTCATTTACCTATTCAATATGTTTGTCATTCGGGTTAACGTTTTATTTATGAGGTATAAGTCTGTCAATATATGTGAATTTAAAAACATACATGTAAACTTAAACTTGGGAACAATAGTTACTTTTAAATGTGATCATTTTATTAGCCACACAGTTTGTTTTAAACCCCTTTTATTATTTGAAAAGAGATGTGCATTTAAAATTGAGTTTTCTCAATCCTCACTCTACATTTTACAATACGTGGTTCCTTGCAAGAATATATGATGACAAAGTACTATGAGCATTTGCAACATATACCACACCTTGAAAAGACACAGGACAAAAGTATGCAAGCCATACCGAAAAGTAAGAATAAATCAGTAATGAGTCATTTAAGATAAAGAAAAAACAAAATAGTTACCGCCTTGGAACAGACAGTCAGCAATATGGACCGACTGGAGTGCTTAAACCGGTTTTACAGAGATCAAACTTCGCACTTCCTGTGAGGTGGGCAGGGGGGGGGGGCGTCTCAAATGCAAACAATGAAAAGAAAACCGATGAATTTGAATAAAAAATGTGAAGCTTTGAACATTTCAGGCTGAATCTTTCTTTAATAAATGAGAACGCCTTGTATATTGAATGTTTGTTTTGTTTTGTTACATCGTACCATCACTGTTATGGCGACGTCCAGTTAATTAGCGTAAACTGTACAACTATGTTTCTATTTGAAATACGTCATTTCATTTAGAGCGGCATGTGTAGGTAGGCAGACATTCGATATTAATAGTGTCATTTTTTTCCTCGCGGTTGATATTCGTTTTAATATATACTATATCTCAATATGTTATCTTTTAGCTGGTTTTTGCGTGTTTTCTTTGTTGTCCACTTAAAGTCTTTATTATGGTCCCTTTTTCTTGGGGCAGTTTTCGGTTTTTGCTGTCTATATACATTATGCATTACACTGAGTGAATTAATAAGCAATTAACAAACTACATTATCGAAAGTATTGTTATTACAAACCTAGATTTCAATTTCTAGCTTTCTTTTCTAATGCTTTTTGCATTACGATTGTCCGCTCCGAGACAAACAGCCATGGCAATGCAAGATGGTTGTCTCTTTGCCTATAATTATTATATCGTGAAACCCCTCTTTATTACTTTATCTGGTATGACCACATATCCCGAGGCTTCAGATACGACACTGTAGAAGAGGATGTCTTGACAAAACAAATTATCTGTAGTAACATCGAGGTTTAGACATTTATAATATTGTCTGCAACAAAGACACTGTAATGACTAAGACAAAGACATATTTATTAACTACACTTAAGTTTGAATTGCCCTGGTCACGGATTTCAAGAACAAAACATCCTACTGACCTTTTGAACAGTTTAAACAATACTGTCTGTAAGGTGAAAAATCACAATTGAGCTATAAAGAAAGACTTAAATATGTATGGTATGACAATAAGGAACTGTTATAGTGTTGTTTAATTATGGTTATATTGGCGTCGTTCATCTTATAATTATGTGGAGAAAGACCCCCAGATTTGTGTTTATTTAGAACCAACGGCGCACCACCGGTAAGCCGACCCCCACCAAAACCCTCCACCACCCCCACCACCCCCCACCCCCACCCCACACATACACACATGCACACACGCCATGATGTGTTGAGTTAAAAATCTCGATTTGACTTACGAATGGCGGTTGAACTTAGTAAAAGTCATATTTTGACTTAAGAATGATTGGTGAGTTGCTTTACTGTCCTAATTTAAGTTAAGAATGGCTGATGAAATTAGTTATCGTCATGATTCAACTTAACAATGGTTAATAATTGAGTTAATGTCTTGATTCTGCCAAAGTATGGTTAATGAATACAAACCAGTAGAGTTTGGTTAGCTTTACTGACTGAGATATGTTACACATTGGACTGCTGAAATGATATAGCTATGGTTTAAGGTTATTATGAAATTATATAACCGCTTTTTACTTAGTGTAAATTGAATAAGCTGCATTTTATTTGATTACTTAAAGAATTTACATTGGCAAGTTACTTTGTAAAAAATGCTTTAAACGCTTGTAGTAAACTGAGAAGTTTATATGATTTCTTACGTAAATTAAATTCTATACTGTTTGAAAATGTGAACAACTCGTACATCATTGCTTCCGTTATACATGTAAGAAGCCCCAGTATGTCCATAATCAAAAGTTGAATTGCTAAAAGCGTACAGTATATTGAACAATGAATTCGTTTATAGCAGAAAGTGTTTTCGTTTTATTTTCAAATGATTTTACTGACTAAAAAACACTTGATTGTTTGAATTTTCGTCCCAAAAAGGTATTTCAGTTATTTGGAGGCGGTAAAAACGCGTACACACCTTCTCAAACCCAGTAAGCTAATTCAGTTTATCAGTTGCTCTTATGTAATGATTTTGTCATTCTTATTTTGCCTTATGACTTACAAATGAAGTGGGGCGCTTATGGCCTAGTGATCATACGCCTACTCCTAAACCTCTAAACGCGAGGGTTCGAGTCTCGGTCGGGATTACAACTGTAATGGGGGTCTTCCAGTTGACCTGCGCTGCGCCGTTGATTCTACGCAGACGTATATAACTGGACGTTACAAATATTACCACAATTGTGTCGGTGCAAATTTACTACAACAAAAACAATTAAAAGGAAGTTGATACATATTTGGCAGTTTGGATATCTTAACTTGTACTGATGGTCTTGATTACTCTAATCGAAAACTTCTGCATAAATCTGGGTATGCATTTACATGAACGTAATGTCTGCGATTGAAATATCAGTGAAAACTAAGATATACAAAACGGACTTTATGTTTTGTTTTTGTTTTTTGTTTTTTGAAATACATCGCAGCGACCAACAATGATCATTATAGCGACGTCAAGCTATTTTAGTGGAGGTTGATCACAGACAATCGCTTGGTAGAACCACCGGTGCACCGCAAGTCAGCTGGAAGAATTTCCCACATTAAGTCCTCCGCCCCAAACGGGACTCAAACCCACGCGGTGACAGGCTAAGCAGTCAGAGGTGTTAAAGTTGAAGATTCTACCACGACGCAAAATAAAAAATATTTACCATGGGCGCCCCAAACGGACTTTAAAAATATTTACCATGGGCGCCCCAAACGGACTTTAAAAATATTTACAACGAGCGCCCCAAACGGACTTTAAAAATATTTACCATGGGTGCCCCAAACGGACTCTAAAAAATATTTACCATGGGCGCCCCAAACAGACTTTAAAAATATTTACCACGGGCGTCCCAAACGGACTTAAACATATTTACAATGGGCGCCCCAAACGGACTCTAAAAAATATTTACCATGGGCGCTACAAACGGACTTTAAAAATATTAATTATTACAATGCTTATCCTAAATATTTGCATGTATTTAACAAAAAGCACATTATCCTTATACTTTAATCACTTAATATAAAATCCTCCCCAGCACACGGAAGCCTTAACGTAAAAATTTTAGTGAAACTAACAACAACATTAAGTGACATGTTTCTTGCAATTAGGCTCTTATCATATTTCTAGCAATTATCAGAAAGACAATCTCTAGACTATGCGGCGGTGTTGAATTTCCAATAAATGTCTAGATATGAAATTATTTTATGCATTTATAACCGTGTCCTGTCATTTTATATTGTTCCTACTCGTATAACGTTTCTTTGTTATTATTTACGTGTTTTCTTTCAACATTTCAACCATCAGTGAAACACTAACCTGAATTTGTATTTAATTTAATTGCTTTATTCTCTGTATTGATTTTGTTTGTAGATTTTAGGGATTAGCTCTTATATACATTGGTTGCCTGAGGTGGATTATATAATCAGACTCTCAAGTTGAAAGAGGGCTGAGCAAAAAGTTCGCGGAATTATTCTCGAGTTTTGTCTTTTTCTAATGCAGTCTGTAAACGGTGTACAATCATACAAGACAGTCATAAAGAGACGCCTTTTCACTTATAACGCTTGCATTTGAACGCATTGAACAAAGCAGTTGATTACAATCAAATCTCTGCAAAAACTGGACTGGAATTTAGCGTTGCGTAATAGTGAACTTCTTTAAGGCTGCGGTATTGAGTTAATGCAATTGGTTGAAGTCTCAGACAACACTCATGTTAATGTATCCAAGGATTAATTCTTTACTGTGTGTGTGAAAAGTGTTTTATTATGTAACTTGTACAGATTTGTGACGCGCTGTTCCTCTTGTAGACAAATGTTCGATAACATTTTGCTCAGCCCCCTATTTTAAGCAATTTTGACGTACATGGGAGCGGTACTTTAAGCAGCCGTTTCTTGTTAGAGTGGTCTGTATTTACTGCAAGTCCAGCATCAGGCTACACCATGGACGCAAAAAATTAATTATTTGGGTATAGATTTTCTGATTACTGTCAGCTTTTAATATTAGTTCGTTTAACAAATATATGATGTGGTTGGATATAACTTGAGTGTGTAATCATGTCTTATGTTCACATCATTCTATCCCAATGAAGACAATACTACGTGTGTATGTACTTAGGAAAGACCCTGAATCTTACCTGATTGTGAGTAAAACCGTAAATAAATTTAAAAGTAAATATAACGAATAGGTAAATAAGAAAAGGTCCTGTCAAAATTTTCAAAGATATTTAAATCTAATCTACCTCTACACAAAGGCAAACATGGTAAATGTAAATATGACAAAAACACGGAGACGAGACATAACTCACACAAAAAAAGAAAAGAACATCATTTATCGCCTTGGAACGGTCAGTCGGCAAAAGGACCAAATATGGTACAACGTATAATATGCTTTGTTGTGCGAGTGATAGCAAAGTCAAAACATTATTATGTCAGGTGTAAATAGATTTTTTTACAAACTTTCAGTTATTCATTAACAATTATGTTTATAGATTATTGCTCAATCGTTGTGGTCAGAATTATGTTTATTAAAACAATTAACATTGTAAAGCTGTATAATAATAAATATCTTATTGTATGTCATCTGGAATGTGATGTAAAACAATATAAATTATATTACTAAATCCCTAAGGAATCCAACAATTTGCAATGTTTCATCATAAAGGTGTTGTTGTGGATGTCGTGTTTTGCAACTATTTTAACAACCTTAAGAAATTGCATCATATGATGTATTCTGAATTCACTTTAATGGGCCAGATTTCATAATTTACCAGCATATAATTAAATTTATAAGCTTTGATTTAATTACCAGTTGTAATTATATATAAAAATTGATACAATGCATTCATTAAGAAGTATTGGTTTTAAGGTTGTCTCTTAATGTAAATATGGACTGCATTAGTGTCTTATAAAATACAATCGCAAAAGAAGATTTATGCATATAATTCCCCTTATGACTATAAGCAGTGTACAATAAATTTGCTTTTGAAATCAATATTTGTTTTACTTAATGTTATTTTTCGAGCAAATAAACCGGTGAAATGACAACAAACAAATCAATAAATCATTCTTTAAGCCACTACCAAGGGTCAATGACAGATGCAGTGTGTCTTCTTTTTTTCTCGGGTATTGTCTATTAAACGTTTTATTGGTCTCACAAACATGGTATTCGACTCAGTAGGGCCTTTATGCTGTCGGTTACGTCTGCAAAATAGTTTTACCTCAGCTGATTCATTTTATTATAAGTAGGTTTCGTCCCTGATTTATAGTAAAAACGGAGATAACGTGCTATTATGTGGAGTCTGGTGTCTACGAGAAGGTCAATTAGCTGATGGCACATAGCCTGTTTGGCAAGTTGAATATATACGTTGACAAAGTACTTATTTCAAATAAATGATAGTGCTGGCCATTTCTTTTCGTATAGAAGTTAACGCTTATTTTAATTGTGGCCTTAATACTAGCGATTTACATTATTTATCTCAGAACTCGCTTGATTTTTTCTACTAAAACAAATAAATATATTATTTTATTGGAAATTAAAAACAAATGACCAATTTGATTTACAATATGCCAAATTTCAATTGCAGTTTTTTAAGAATGTCTGTTTGACATATTTAACGTCCTTGCAAAAATTTATTCCTAAATGTAAGATTTATGTCTCATGATATTTTTTTAAATTGTTGATGTTTAATTTAAATAATTGGATCTGATATGTCAATTATATTAGTGATTATTTATAATAACTGAAAACAATTGCGGCAAAAATGGCATGCTTAGATATCATAACATGGAATTAGATAACATGAGTGACGTCAATCAGTTTATTCTAGTAATCCTAAATGTCCTTATGGAAATGTAGAGTGCCTGTCAAAAATGCTATATTAATCTTTGTTTTTGTTTTAAATAAGTCGCAGCGACCAGTTATAGTCATTTAAGCGACGTCTAATTGTTCTAGTGGAGGGAGGTACTGATAGTCTGTGTAGAGCCGCTGGTTTAGTCAGCCGGAAGACATTTGCCCATTAAGACATTCGCCCCTTGACAGGCGTAACAATCAGAAAGGAGTGTACAAGTCGGTGACTCTGTCACTACACCACGGGCGCCACGTCATATCTATGTCTTGGAGAACTGTTGTAGCATCAATGGCTAACGGAGTGTTTATATTATGTTTTCATAAATGTTTGACTCGATATCAGTAAAATGTTGTGTTACAGACAAAAATCTGACAAATCAGATAGCTAACGTTTTGGAAACAAATATCGTAAGCGCATATCAACAATTCTTCATTCTGGTCTATTTGGTTCTGTTGACACGAGGCCTTATATACATTTATGATGAATTATCACTTTTAGAAAATTCGTTTTATTTGTCCTTCGTCAGATTGTTCAGGGCATGTGTCTATTTCAAAATACTAGTTATCATCTGTCCATTAGAAAATACAATTAGTGTAGAAAACTTTATTGACAAATAACTGTTTTTTTATGTTTTTAGTATTTTTTGTACATTTAAAAAACACATGTATGTTTGTTTTTTGTTTTTATTTATGTAAAACTTTTAACTTTACAACATGTGCAACTGAATTCGAAGTACAATCACACGCAAATTGTCCTTATCTCTGGGAGTCCTTATTCTTCTTTTCAATCATTTTAGTAACCGGTGTAAAGAGTGTGAAATACGCATGGCAAGACATACTATTATTGCGTAATCTTTTGTCAAACCGACCAGAATATGTGCTGCAAATTAATGTTATAAATTTTCTCCTCACCGAGTTACTGTGGTATTTGTCTTTAGAATTGTGGAGTGTCATAATGCTGGTCATGTGTACACATTGAGAAACAGAAAATAGAACTTTATTTCACCAGCTTGTCATTTCATGTATTTAATGAGTCTGTAGAATGTTTATAAGCTTCGTATTAGCATTAGCTCAGGTGGTAGAGCGTCTGCTGGCGGATCGGGAGGTCGTGGGTTCAAACCCCGGCCGGGTCAAACCAAAGACTTTAAAGTTGGTAGTAGTGGCTTCCCTACTAACGCTCGGGGCTAAGGGGACAGCCTTGCGACTCGTCGGTGTCAGTATAATGGACCGACCGGGTTCAGTCCCTGGGCATCTCATAAGTGTCCCTGTGCTATAATGCCAGCAATGTCGCTGCACAGTATCAGCAAAAGTGCCGGCAAATCCCTAAGCTTAGTATTACATAAGTAAGTATGGCATGTTTGTCGTAAAAACGCTAAAGATTATGATGCTGTATTATACAATTTGTCTGTTTGTCTTGTTACTGAATTGAGCTATTGTGCAGCAGTCGTATATATGAGTCAAATATAACTTTATCACACCTATATTCAAAATTAAAATCTATATCTGTTTCATTTGTTTCTGTTCCTTATTGGAAATGTTGATCAGTTATCATCGTTCTTCTCTTAATGGCGTTATTAAAGCACGGTTGTGCTGATATCATGGGTAATAAATGTGTGTCAAGCAGCATTGTTGACCATTCTTATACACTGTAACTGCTATCAATATCATATATCCGGTAATATATCAACTCAATATCACCTTGTTCTTTTGCGCAAGATGTTATGTCTGCTCTTAAAAAAGTCAATGATAACTAGGAGATACGATTTTTAAAAGAAAAACTGCTTGTAATGTCGTATATAAAGTCACAATGCTTATCCAATGTCTATTTGTTGTTATGTATATGCTTGTTTATTTTTTAATCTACGAGGAAATTTGTAATTTGGAACTGGTAAATGTTTTTGAGCAAAACACAACATTAAACGCCATAAAACATTGTTTTAAGGCATTTTTAAATGGTCTATGGAATAAAAGGAAGATAGGAAAAATATATTCATAAAATTAATAGCGTGCAATATTGTATATGAGCGACAAAGATCATAAAACAATAGGTGTACTGTTTGCTGGGTTGTCAAACAGGATGCACACCTGCTTACTGCACTGTCATTAATAAAAGCCAAAAAAAAAATATAAAAATGGTTGTTGTTGTTGTTGTTTTGTAAGATACAAACTATGGTCTTCTTAAACAGCATTCCAATTCTCTGCCGACTGCACCTTTGAGTCTTGGTTCTTGCACTATTAATGTAAATTGTACCGGCCAATTGTTTACATATAGACTTTGACAAAACAGAGGTGTAAATTGACCAGTGTTTAATTCCTTTGTTAAAAATTCTTTTCTCAAATAACCAAAACTTACTTTGTTACTTGAAAAGATCCTGCAAAATGTGGTTCATTGATGCCATAAATCTGTGTAAATAGTGAAGCAAAAATCTCCACTCGCTTCTGCAAACAGGTATTTTCTATCTTAGCTACGCTGCAGAGATAGTTATTGTTAAACTAAGAATACCACGTGGCAACTTACTTTTAAAATCACGTTTTATTGTCATCGGGTAGTCTGCTCTGACATCGATATCTATTTTAGTACAGATTACTATCGTGCTTTATAGACTGACAAAAAGAGAACATTTAGAGTGATTATTTTCGCAATTTATATGACTAACAATATAGGTACTATTCAAATTCGAATTTAGTGAGGGTTATGTGTCAATGCATGCAACAAGTATGCCTAAATTCACCCCAAAACAGTGTGATATGTATGAATGCATGCAATAATTATGCCCAAATCTCCCCCAAAACAGTGGGATATGTATGAATATATGCAAAAATATGCATAAATCCCCTCCTCCCCACCACCCCAAACAGTTGGGAGTTATTACTACACGCATTGGATAGAGGCAAACTGTTGAATTCTACCTTTAAGGTCGGGTCCAATGATGTGTCAGTTTGCTGTGCAATACACATCTTGCTTCGAGTTGTTTGATATAGATTACAATGTTTCTTGAGAGTTTGGTTTTAAATTGCATGCCATCCTCACATATTATCTCGTGAATTTACCAGAAAGATTGTTGTGTAGACTGGAACAGGTTTTGAATTGAATTGTTATTGTCACGTTATAAGCAATCATATGTGTCTGTATTTCTGTCATTTTATATTAGTTCCGCTAACAGAACGTTTCTTAATTTTAGTTGTGGTTTTCGTGCATATGTTAAATAATTGTCGTATTTTGTCCATGAGTAAAGCAATTACCTAAATGTGTCGGTAGACGATGTTGTTATGTCTACAGAAATGATCATGATTACACTTTTTCATCAAGGTTTTAGGGTTGTTAAAGCGACCTGATAACAGTTTTGTTTAGGAACATAACTTGAAAGTTCATACAGATTTTAATTGTTGCAAAACTGTCAAGCAAATTAACGGATTGTTTAAGACAGCAGTTAACAGCGCAATAAGTGTATTGCGCATGCGCAGTGCGGTAATATATTAGGTTGCTGAGCTTATTAAGATTAAAACTTATTAAAAATCTATGCAGCGCTTTTTATTTATTTTTATTTCAGCCTAAAGACATAAAAGTTTGTTGTTGTTTTTTATTTCAGTCTGAAGACATCAAAGTTTTTTATTTCAGCAATAAGACATCACAGTTGTTTGGGTTTTTTCTATTTCCGCCTAAAGACGTCACAGTTGTTTGTGGTGTTGTTTTTTCTTTTAGCCTAAAGACATCAGAGTTTCTTTTTTAGTGCAGCCTTAATACAACAGAGTTTGTTTTTATTTCAGCTTTTTCAGCCAGAAGACATCATAGTGTGTTTCTATTTCAGCCTATAGTCATCACAGTTTTTAAAGGTGGTATCTCACAATTTGTATCAGATTATTTAGTCTCAAAGAACTATATAAATTATTGATACCGGGAAGATCTCACGAAATGCTGTTAATTAATGTTCTACATGTATATGAAACCTGGAAAGTGGAGCATAACACTCCACTCGTCATAACAAGCGTGCATTTCCTTCTGAACCACGCTGCACGTTAGCTATTTTTAAACTTTGAAATGACGTTGTGTCATTATCTGAGTATTCCTCTCTAACATCGGTATCTATTTATAGCAGAAATCCACATCGTGCTTATTTATAGATTTGGACAGTATTTATTGCGATGTTTTCACGATTTGTGCCGTCCAAGAGTCGACTTTAGCGTGGAATTATGCAGCAATAATCCTCAAATGCCACCCAAAACATGGTTAAGTTTGTAATTTATTGTATTTGATGAAGGCAAACTTTCAAATATCCAGTTAACGATCGTGTCCACGTATTATCTAGTGACGTGACCATTATTCATTATGGTTCAACAAAATTGTGCTGACTTTTGTTGTTTTATTAACTTAGGTAAATCATGTAAATAGAATAAATCATAATCGCTTTAAATTGAAAGAAACTTATTGCACAAATTGTCGTAAGTGCGTTATTATAGAAAATCTGGCTCACTTGAATATGATAGGTAGAGTGTCTGATCTATATGGTATAATAATGACATCCCTTATTCACTCTACCAATTGTTAGAAAATGTCATTGTTTAATTTGTAAACTATAGAAATCAATGAATTTCATCAATAGAAGTATCCAAATGCTTTATTGAAATACTGTTATTGTGAGTTGCATTTGTAACAACAGTGTTGCATAATGTTGTTTTCATACAATTACTTTCTCGTGAAGAAAAAAATGGATTTCTAAATTACTTCTTTTGCAATCCAGATGAATAGTTTAGATTTACTATAATTGCAACTATAAAGACGTTTAAAGCAAATACAGGTCTGTTTTTCATTAAATGCAATTTATTTAAGTGTTTCTTGGTCCCATGAAGATATGAAACCGACATTAAAAGCTTCCCAGAAGAGCATTGTTATTTAACTGGCAATTGTGGCTTATGCACAATTTGTTTTTGATTTAGCTTAAACATGCATAATCAGAATCTCAGTTTTTAGTTTAAGGTTGTTGCTCGGTGCTTTCTGTGATATTCATCTTTCAATTCAAAATTTTGTGTGTAGGCATTAGAAAGATGTACTTTAGAACTCCCGCACAAACACTGCTTCAAGATATGACAATGGGAAATTGAATTGGAACGAGTCATTGGGTTGCCGAGGACGGCGGCCCTATATTTATATTTTTTTTAAAAATGCCTATGGGGTTACGTCACAGCTTTTGAACGGAAATTATTATTTTACATATTATTATATATTATAAATTTATATGTTAAAACACATTAACACTTGTACTAAATTACATAAGTGTTCAGTTTCTTTAATTTTGTCTTCTAAAGAACTACTACATAAACAATAAAATAAACGTAGGATTATCGGAAAAGTAACAAGTAGACTTTTTACGTATATCGATTGTCAAATTCTTATTTTCAAATTGCAGGACTGCACTAATTTGACCATAATTTCTTCAGTACCACATTTATTGTTTTATTTTTAATCAATATTTGTTCGGTATTCAAGGTGTGTTAAGATTTAAACTTCGTGGTTTCACTTTACTTGTAATCAAGAGTATTACTTTTTGAGATATATTGAAAGAAATAAATAGGTCATATAAATTTAATATTTTTGTTACGTGTTGTATAGATTTGTCACGCTATGGCGGATTATGGTGACTTCGTGCCATTTCAAAGTCGTTCCGAGATTTCTTTTTATTTCATTTTATTTTATTTTATTTTTTTGGAGACTTTGTGCAACATTTTTTGAGTAGGTGTTGTTCACATGTGTTGTTGTGTTGACCTAGGAATTGAAAAGTGTCATTCACACTTACAAATTGACTGAGTTAACAACATAAGCTTTTTTAAATAATTTTATTCTACAAATGAAGCAAATGAAAGTGGTGTTAAATGCTACTATACTAAATATGCTTAGTTTTCTGATATATTAGTTCCGGCAACTTTTATGATCTCCATTTACTTTAATTTGTTACTTTCAATAATTTTTTTACGATAGATATATTTATATCAGAAATGTGTTTTAAAGCATTCCAAGCACACACAACCTCCCGAAACTAGTGCGGTAGCGCCTAGATATACGAGGGAAAGGCTGACAAATTATTTTTTTAACCCTTTTTGTTTCTGTTAACATCTTTAGCTTAGGAGATATTTAAAGGTAATGGAGTGAATGGTGCTCTCAGATGTTGTTGTGTTGCCATTGGAATTAAGAAGTGCCATTAACACATTTTTTAAAAAAAACATAAGCTTTTTTAAAACATTTTTATTCCACAAATGAAGCAAATGAAAGTGGCACTAAATGCTACTCTTCTAAACATGCGTAGCTTTCTGATATATTATTTCCGGCGATTTTGATGCTTATTATCAACTTTTTCTTGTAAACTATAAATTTTGTGTGCTGGGGTGTTATAGCGAGAAAGGTTATAAAACAGTAAGAGTGTGTACTGTGTACTTTCGTGTCACAGTGGGGAAGTTAATACAACAATGGATGTACTGTCTGCAGTTGGTCAGAATAAGCTAACAAATCTGTACCTTTTTAATAGATCAATCGTTACAAGAAGTCACTGGCACAAAATCGAGACTTTTATCTTTTTTATTATTGTCAAGCAGACAATATAATCAGACGATTCATTGTCATTTTTGCAGTTGATGTCTCACAAATAAATAATTTGCTTCATTATGATCCATTTGTGGTGAACATTTTGTATATGATTTGTTATCAACGTAGTTATTTCGTAAATATATAGTCTGGTTCACAGTGTAACAGTTTGAGATATTACGTATGTTATTACCTGTCGTCTAAAGGGAAAAATGGCAACACAGCTTATTTGGCAAATTAATACCTACGTCATCGATGCAATTCTTTCGATTGAACAATTGAATAATGCTACATGTCATAGTTTTAAACATTTGTTATATGTGAATCCAGTCTGTTGGTAAAATTTTACTAACAAACTGTGTTTTTTTTTCTTAGAGAACCTGATCAAATATAATTATTGTTTAAGCGTGTGATTGTCTTAATGTTGACAGAATGATTTTCATACATAATTTATGATTTGCATCTGTTCGACAAAGTGTGTCTAGGGTGACCTTCTGATTCTTTTTAGAAGCGAAATTTTCATTTCAGGACTGTGTTATTTTATTTGTCCATCAGCCACAACATCGTGTAAATGAGTATGGAACGAAATAAATAAGAAATGCATTCTTATTAGGACTAAGTAATATAAAGAGACAGTTAAATTGCCTGTTTCTAATGCTTCCTGCTATTTGTCCGCTTCAAAACAAGCATACCAGGAAGATGATGGCCGGCTCCAAGCCACCATAATTAGTCTCCTCCTATTTCCTTTTGTTTTATTATACCTTTCATGACTGTATCCCAAAGGCTTATCATAAGGCCCAGTAGATGGAAATGTCTAGACAATAGGAATTATCTACAAATACAGTCAAAATAAAGGGAGATTTTGGTATAGTTTATACTGGCTCTAGGCCCTTGCGAATGCCAAATGACTGACAAAGTGTTGTCACCCACTCTTTTGTATATATGTACAAAAATGTGGTGTGCGGAGGTCTTAGTTTTCGAGAGTGAAACCGCCATTTTCTAAAGGCTGCAAAGAAAACATCATTTAGTAAATGGATATAAAAATACGATTCTTCTATAAATATTTTTTTTCTTTCAGGTTGATTTAGAAAAAAATGATAACTAAAAAAATACTATTCGAAAATTCATTTTAAAAATCCTCTTTTACTTAAGACTTCTTCAGAAAAAGCCACTACGCATCTTTTTTCATGTTTGAATGGACCTTTTGTGTGTTTTTGCTGGTAAGACAGTATTGCCGGTATTTACGTAACAAAACTAGCATTGTATTCGGGTGACTTCGCGGTTATTAAAATAAAAGTTTTATACCATTTCTTAGCAATGTTTTCAGCCAAGCTAATAAACCGACATTTTGGTGCGATAGACAATAGAATTATTAGTAATCAGGCGATATTTTCCATTCTTTTTACAAAATCACTCAAAAACTGTGTCGTGTTGATTTCTGTAACCGTTCAGTAACGGTCATGAAGTTAATCAAGCCCGACAGATTATCTGTAAAAAACATATACATTCAAGGTTTCGACTTAGTGACTGAGTCATTTAATGTTTATTTCTAAGGATTTTCTGCTCTGTTAGTGAAAAAGATTGGGATGGGATGTGATTTGCCGGCATTTTTTGCCGATATCATGCAGCGACATATCTTAAATTTAGCAAAAGGGCACTTATGAGGTGGCCAGGGACTGAACCAGGCCGGTCCATTATACTGACACCGACGAGTCAGGTGTAATGCTGTTCCCGTAGCCCCGAGCGTTAAGAGGGAAGCGACTATTACCAACTTTAAAGTCTTTGGTTTGACCCGGCCGGGGTTAGAACCCACGACCTCCCGATCCGCAAGCAGACGCTCTACCACCTGAGCTATTGCTAATGCGAAGCTTATAAACATTCTACAGACTCATTGAATACATAACTGACAAGCTGGTGAAATAAAGTTCTGTTTCCTATTTCTCAGTATGTACACATAAGCAGCATTATTAATTTAAACAATTATAAATAAGTTATGTAAATATTTAATCGATACGAAGACAGTGTTTGTTTCCTTAATCATCTTTCTCATGTCCATGTATTTAAAAAGATGTTTCTACTCTTGTTTTTAAAAACTTTCACTATTATAATTATTAATTATAGTCTTTAAACTATTATCTTAAAGCATTCACTTTTATGCATTTCTGAAATAGCCTGTAGAATTTCTTTTTGGTAGATTAATAGAAATAATTGGTCATGTAACTCAGAAATAAGCATGGCTATGTATATACTTTCCTCCAGCTAATAGGGAGTAAAGTGTCAAGGAAGTGTATTTGTGACCGTGATATTTCATCTCACACTTTGTCGACATGCATATGTCCTCTCTTTCTATAAATTGTAAGTTTATTTGAGGTTTAAAATAGTAACAACGATATAAGTCATTTGCCAATGGGGAGGTGGGGGATGGGCACATTACCGAGCAGTTGGAATCGCTGGCTTTAGCTTCTCACCGCGTGGGTTTGAGACACGTTCGGGGCAAAGGACTTAATGTGAGAAGGTCTTCCAACTGACTTGCGGTGCGCCGGTGGTTCTACCCAGACATGTGTCTGGGGTCTTCCTCCACCAAAAAACTGGACGTTTCTATAATGATAATAAATGGTCGCTGCAATGTATTTCAAAAACAAAAACAAAACAAAAATTATCAACATTGCCACTGTTACCATCATCGGCTTCATTACCATCATCATCGGGAATAATTGTCATCATCAACAACATCATCATCAGCCATTGTCATCATCATCGTCATCATCATCATCTTCTTCGTAATCGTTATTGCCATGGCCATCGTTATCATCATCATTATCATCATCATCATCATCATCTTTATCATCCTCATAATCATCTTCGTTATCGTTATTGCCATGGCCATCGTTATCATCATCATTATCAGTATCATAATCATCATCATCATCTTTATCATCCTCATAATCATCTTCGTTATCGTTAGTGCCATGGCCATCGTCATCATCATCATTATCAGTATCATCATCATCATCATCTTTATCATCCTCATAATCATCTTCGTTATCGTTATTGCTATGGCTTTCGTCATCATCATCATCATAATCATCGTCATCATCATCATCATCTACTTTATCATCGGAAATCATCATCATCATCGGAAATTATTATCCTCAACAAGAACAGTAGCATCACCATCGTCTTCGTCGTTATTTCAACATTTCAGTTGTCATTATCAATATCGCCATCATTATCATTACCGTCGACGTTATCATCGTCGTCGTCCTCATCCTCGTCATCAATAACATCAACAATTCAATAATAAAGCAATATCATTATAATTCTCTACTTCATCATCAGCACCATAAACAACACACCATCAATCTACAGTATCTTTGTCACATTTTCGTTAAAAAGCAGGATAAAAAATATCCGCAACAACCTAACTGGAATTTGTCGTAACTTACATCACACGTTCTAACACAAATTAGTACAACATCGTCTTCTTTTTCATCAACATTAAAAACAGCATTATCAAACAACCTCATCAACAACAACACCAACTTAAAACAGTGTGAAAAGGAACAACTGTATGCAACGTTCCATTTGTGTTGTTTTCAATTTTGTAGTCGCTGATATTTTCTTGATACATTGTTTCTATTTTATCACCAACTGTACTGCTAATCTCGGTTGACATTTAGTTCCATATTTTTTATTATAATAACATTTCACGAGAAAAGGTTATGTTTTTGCATTCACAGGGAAAGGTATAAGAGGCATTTGCATAAAAAAGCTTTAAAATTTCGGTATTTTATAGTACACGAGTATCAAATAACTTACATTCTGTGGGATACCAATACATGTACTGTTATGTTGTTTTTTTATAGAATTGTACATTGTCTTTGTTTTGGTAGTGAGTGTGTAATCGAATCGCGTGACTGGCGAACTCTTCCTTATACTGTGCGCTCATAGCTATGTACTTCACGTGCAGTCCAAGCGTATTTTTATCATTCTCTTTTCGGCCACTCTTGGTGTATATGGGCTATATACAGGAGAAATCAAGCAATTTGATTGGACGAGGAAGGACAAGCTTGGCGTTAACCAAATTATACTGTGTAATCAACCCCTCGTTTTAGATCAGAAACGGACCTAACTGAATTCATTTTAAAACTTTTCCGTGCTACAAACATCACAACTAACACGTGGTCATTTTAGGTGCAATGTTAGAGAGATGTACATGTAGCAGTGTTTAAGAACACATACTTCTCTTCCTCTTAAGTAGAACCGGTCGTACGTGTGCAAATGTGGTAACGGCAGCTGTTTAAAAACATGTGACATATCGTTCATATACAATTGTTGTCTTGTTCCAGGTAAGAAGAATTTAATGTTAGTTTTCTTATTAATATTAAGCCTCTTTCCGCGTGGTGTTTTTAATGTTTTCGTAACATGTGTTAAAATACACGAATATATCATGTCAAATGTTTATTTAAATAACATGATACTATACAAATTATCGTAATGCATTTTTGATGCGTTTCCCTTCCCCTGATATTCTGGTCTTATGTTTAAATATATTCAAGTATATCGACTTGCTTACGAAGCTACCGAAGTTACTAAAAAGTGTTACAGGAATAATCGCAGGTTCGATACTAGATTCGACATCCATGTCTTTGTTTTTGAAATAAGCGACTTATTATGACCTAATGAACAATTGCGACATCCAGCTAATATGGTGGAGCGATATCTATACAGATGTTTGGGAAGAACGGTTTGAAAGACCGCCCTGCATTAATTCTTTCGCCCCGAAAGTGACTCGAACCCACACGGTTTTCTATCTTTCTATATTTATATTTCCCATGTAGGCTTTCTAAATATTATATAAAATGTGCAGTATGCATTGTGTTTGTTATCTTTCAATTATTCAGAGAACTTATCCGCGTGAAGAAGATATAGTGATGCCTTTGTCGTATAAAGCATGCCGTCAACAACCGGCATGATACCACTCCCAGTCATATCCTGACACCGGTCCATCCTGTAGAGTTGCTTGGTGTAAGCAAGGGAGCTGTATCACGGTGGTGTTGACAACGTTGGCATGTTACGGGTTTGAACCCGTGGTCTTCAGTACTTGGAGCCGACGAATTATGTATTATAATTGTAGTTAATACAATTTGCTCAAAACTTCTAGGCTTTCTGTAATTAAGAGATTCTCTTTCGGATTAGATAAATTTCTTGCTAGCACTCTAGATTTGGAAAGAATAAACATTGATAGCGATTTACTTTACGATTTTGATTGTCTTACAATTGATGTTGTGCTCTAAATCCTTTTACCTAAGACCGGCCGCAATAGCTCAGGTGGTAGAGCGTCGGCTTGCGGATCGGGAGGTCGTGGGTTCGAACCCCGGCCGGGTCAAACCAAAGACTTTAAAGTTGGTAGTAGTGGCTTCCCTCCTAACGCTCGGGGCTAAGGGGACAACATTACGCCTGACTCGTCGGTGTCAGTATAATGGACCGGCCGGGTTCAGTCCCTGGGCACCTCATAAGTGCCCCTGTGCTATAATGATAGAAATGTCGCTGCGCAGTATCGGCAAAAATGCCGGCAAATCCCATCCCTTTTACCTAAACTGAAGTATGAGCATTTGCAAAATAGGGTATTTGTAGATTACATGATAGTTTTACATGTACTAAATTCAGAAAATATGTCGGTAACCGCCATCACTTTATTCTGTCATGCACCAAATAAAATAATTACCTGGGTTGGGGTAGGGGGTACTAAGTAGTAGAGTTGCCGACTTGTAACTGCTCTGACTGCTTAGCCTCTCAGCGAGAGTCCCGTTCGTAGCGGAGGACTTACTGTGAGAAGGTTTTCCAGCTGACTTGCGGTGTGCCAGTGGTTCTACCAAGACTGTCTGGGGTGTTCCTCCACCAATAAGCCGGACGTTGCTAAAATGATCATAAATGGTCGCTGCAATGTATTTCAAAAACAAAACATAAAGCTGCCTGAAAAGATCCCGCAAAATGATGTTTATTGGTGCCTTACTGTCATGTGAAAAGTAAAGCATAACATCCCACTGGTCATTACAAGAATGTATTTCCTATCTGAGCCACGCTGTACTGTTAGCTGTTTTTAAACTAAGAAAACCACGAAACCGCTGACTTTAAAGATCACCTTACATGATTATTCTAGTTCAAATAAATATTTTCCTTGACGTTTTAAGCGAAATATTTCACGATTTGTACTTTGGGGAAATGTTATTAGCAGCTTTTACTTACACGAAAGTATAAGTTCATGCAGAATCTATTCACAAATTATTCAGGACGGGCTAAGGTGTTGTTATATGTATTAAATGAAGGAAAACTGTCGAATACAACGTTTAACGGGCCAACCGCCACACACTGCCTGAAGGTTTTTGCCTGTGACCGTATACATATATCCACCCAATCTGAGACAACCAAATGGGAGTGTCATAAATTCATAAAAATATTTTATATAATTATCAGCATTGAAATCTACTCTGAATTTTAAAAACGAGAACAGTGCCCCCTTTGGACAGTTCAATAAAATTGAAGTACTGATTTGCCCAAGTGAAATTAATTATATTTTTCATATACGGCCGGTGGTTTGCAGCGCTCTCTATTGACTTCTGATCAGTGTGAAGAACTCATACTTGAGGACACTGGTTCAAATCCCATAAGTTGCATTTTAGCTCCACTTTTTAAAGTAGATAAGCTTTTATTATGACCTTTTTACGTCGACGTCGGCGCCTGTATTGGTTAACCCTTATCTGTTAAAGTTTAACCCAATTTCTACAAGGCAGATACCACCGGGCCTGGTAGCGCCATCGATAGAGCGTCGGCTCCTGGTATGGGAGGCCGCGAGTTCGATCCCGAGCCACGACATACCAAAGTCGTTAAAGGTGGTATAGCTTCCTTGCTTACGCTCAAGCAAATATAAGGATAGTTCCACGACTGGTTGGCGCTGTGTCAGAATGACGTGACTAGGTGTGGTATCATGCCAGGTGTTCACGGCATGCTATACACAGTGAAGGCAGCACATCTTTAAGTGGACACCGTCTCCATAGGACTGAAATACTGTTGATAAGACTATAAATCCAATAAACAAACAAGACAGGTGTGCATAAATTGAAATTGATGTGGCCCTTTTCAACTAAAAACTTCAATATTCTATCTAGCACTGATGCAAGTGGAGTGTGTTGTCCACGGACAGCTGTTGTTTCGTTTTTCGTGGTGTTTTTTTTTTGTTTTTGTTTTTTTATTAAGCTTGTATTTTTAATTACGATTTTTTATTGCATTCGATATTAATCCATCTGTGTCACAAAAAATAATTACATCTTGTCAAATTGATTATTGAAATCAGAACAAAGCATGGCGACGGTTGGTCTCGCAGGACCTCAATGAGTTGTCAACGCAAAGGCGGCGTTTCAACGAAAACAGAAAATCGCCAAGAATCCTGTCATGTCTTGTCAGTTTTGACTGCAATGCGTTTTATAAAATTATCATACTAGAAGATGCACCTTGCAGTGAATAAGGCGTGTTGCTCCATTGGATGATTTCCCAGGATTGACCGGTTGTTTGTTTAGTCTTTAAGTTCTATTTTCGGCAGACTTGTGGTTTGTGGTTCGAATCCCGATGGATGGTATCCTTTTCCGCTCATGATACACCGTTTACAGCTGTAAACTTGCTCTGATTCACCCTACAATCCATGTGTTAAGAATGAACATCATTGTATACGGCAGAGGAATCTAGAAATTGCATTGTTAGTTCAACAATCTTTCATATCACTGTTGGTAGAGCGACCAGATTTTGTTGGGATGGTCCTTGACTTTGTACCGACCCAGATAGGTGTGGTACATAACTTTCTGCAGCAGTATACTGTCTGTGTTGTGATATACACTGTGGATGTAGAGTAGAACCAGTGTGTCGTTTGGGGTGTACCTAATGATATTATAGGCGAAGACTGTAAATGTTTTACGGGTGCCAAGAACCGTTAAGCTCAGTGCATAGAGCGTCCAGGAAGAGTCTTTTTATCACATAACCTATCGCTCTATGTTCATAGAGTGACCAGGAAGATTCTGTTTATCACATAACATACCGCTCTGTTCAAAGAGCGACCAGGAAGAGTCTTTTTATCACATAACCTATCGCTCTGTTCATAGAGCGACCAGGAAGATTCTATTTATCACATAACCTACCGCACTGTTCAAAGAGCGACCAGGAAGATTCTGTTTATCACATAGCCTACCGCACTGTTCATAGAGCGACCAGGAAGATTCTATTTATCACATAACCTACCGCACTGTTCATAGAGCGTCCAGGAAGATTCTATTTATCACATAACCTACCGCATTGTTCATAGAGCGACCAGGAAGATTCTATTTATCACATAACCTACCGCTCTGTTCATAGAGCAACCAGGAAGATTCTATTTATCACATAACCTACCGCACTGTTCATAGAGCGACCAGGAAGATTCTGTTTATCACATAGCCTACCGCTCTGTTCATAGAGCAACCAGGAAGATTCTATTTATCACATAACCTACCGCACTGTTCATAGAGCGACCAGGAAGATTCTATTTATCACATAACCTACCGCTCTGTTCATAGAGCAACCAGGAAGATTCTATTTATCACATAACCTACCGCACTGTTCATAGAGCGACCAGGAAGATTCTATTTATCACATAACCTACCGCACTGTTCAAAGAGCGACCAGGAAGATTCTGTTTATCACATAGCCTACCGCACTGTTCATAGAGCGACCAGGAAGATTCTATTTATCACATAACCTACCGCACTGTTCATAGAGCGTCCAGGAAGATTCTATTTATCACATAACCTACCGCATTGTTCATAGAGCGACCAGGAAGATTCTATTTATCACATAACCTACCGCACTGTTCATAGAGCGTCCAGGAAGATTCTATTTATCACATAACCTACCGCATTGTTCATAGAGCGACCAGGAAGATTCTATTTATCACATAACCTACCGCTCTGTTCATAGAGCAACCAGGAAGATTCTGTTTATCACTTAACCTACTGCACGAACGTGAGGTAATACTCATGCGTAATTTTTGGTAACACACTAGTTAGTTATCGTAGTGTGACGTCATTAAGTATGTGTACTGTAATCCATTTCCTGATCACTTTTTTGTCGCCGTTTTATGCATTTTGTTGGACAATTTCATTTTAAATAATAAACAATAACATTGTAGTCATGTTATAAACGAATCTTTTCCTCTTTAATGGAAAATGGTCAAATAAAGAGTGGATATATATTTTTGTGCGGATTCTCCCAAACCGAATTATACATGTCAAGACCGACTGGTCATACCATAAAAAGATGATGGATTGTTAACAAAAACAGCTGATGTTTTGGTTATTTGATAAATGTTTCGTATCACTTCATCCAACTCGTTTAATATTTTCAGTATCTAATGAACACTCATATCAGATCCTCTATTTACTCATTACAATCATAAGATACATCCCGAATACCACCCTGGTTTTCCCTGCAGCACCAGTACATGTAATTACATTAAATGGTTTTGTATGCATGTCATTTAGACATTTTGGATTATAACATATTCTGTTTAAGAAAACGCAAATAAACAAGGTCATAACAACTTCTGTATAGGTGTACATTATACAGCAGTTTATGAGAAAATAATAATTAAATAAGCTCATCATAATGATTACCTATTATTATATGTAACTTCAGAATGAAGCCTGCTTCAAGGTGCCAGAATATGACGGACAACTACCGGTGTACTATCAGGTAAGTGGCAAATTGTACGCACAAACATACATATGTAGTAGCGTGAGCTTCGTATTCACCGAATTAGCCATGTTATTTAATTGATTGTCATCTTTACTTAGGAAAGGTTGTTTTAGCAAATTTAAACTGTACATAATTAGTTTCTTTAAACTCCATCTTCCTTGTTTTCGGAGACAACTACGGTGGCCTTGACATTTGAAAGCAAATTTTACTTCTTGTATTCCTACGCGTAGAGTTTTATATTATATACTTTTGGTAAAAAATATTTCCAAATTTTCAATATTGGTATATATCTTAATATAAATGATCTCAGACATACACATCGCTAATAGGTATGTTTATATTCTTTAATTTAAAAAAAAAATAATTTCAAACATTTTTTAGAGTGAATATATTGTATTTTTACTTTGAAACTTTGCGCAAAACTGAGGTACCAAATGGGGATTTTTAAAAATGAAAATGTTTTGTATAATTTTAATGAACATTTTAGAATATTTTAAATCAAATATTTATTGCTTTCTACATAAAGATTTTATTTTTAACTCGTGGACAGTAGAAAGTTTTTCTTTATCATTCATGATCTATTCCAGAAATGCGTGCATTAATTGCAATGTGGATTCTAATATATTGGTATTAATTTTAGTTGCTTTGTTACAAACCGTTTAATAATTAGCCTATTTTTGTATAAATTTGTTTTATGCTAGAATTTTTGCAATTTCTGGAAAATATGTTGGAGTTGGTGGAAAACATGTTCATACACCATTTTTTCTTGTTTAAACATTAGTTTTTTGGTGTTTGAATTTGCAACCAGTTTTGTAATAAACCTTATTGACATTTTGCAAAAAAAATCATTAATATCCAATATCCATCATCTTCATTTTTACTTGCATAAATTGAACTGAATAAACCATGAAAATACACCCATTGTAATATTAAATCTGTTTTCGTATGCTTTAAAAATATTTGAAAATTCAGCTTTATGCCCTATCAAATTGATTTTAATTAAATATGGGTTGAATTGAGTTTAAGTCGAGTTAGGATAAAAAAATTATTAGGATCAAGTGGACTGAATTTGGTTGAGCTGGGTTTCAGTTAAGTTATTATTGTGTCGTTGTTGTTGTTTTCAGATTCTTACTAACACAGCCGGACCTATCTTACCGTACACACAGTCCCAGCACTGTTTTACCATCTCGGAAGACCACGCACCTAGCTCCATGGTGATTGCATACAAGGTCGTAACGAATCAAAAGCCCAAGGATCTTCTCACAGCTTCCATGCTGATGGACTTCCCATGGCAACCAAGGAATCAGGCTAGTGTTTATTGCTTACTGTGTGGCCTGGGGCGTAATAACAGATGGGACGTAGAGCCTATGTCTCCGAGAGCCCTACTCTCTTGTCTTTTTGCTGTGATTAGAGTATTAAATTATGTTACACGTTCGGGCCGAAAGACTTTTGCTTTGATGTTGTTCTCTGTCACATCGCACCGACACAGTTATAGTCATATTGGGGACGTCCAGCTAATTGTTGGTGGAGGAAGACCGCAGACATTAGTCTGGTTAGCCGGTGGTTCTACCAAGACATTTCTCTGGAATCTTCCTTCAAGAAAAAAGCATGACGTCACTGAAATAACCATAGTTAGTCGCAGGGGGTGTATTAAAACATAATTATATTAAGTGCGTTGGAATAAAAGTTTGATAAGACATGAAATCAGAATATCAAAATAGGGAAATGGTCTGTTTAACCTTTATACGCGAATTAAGAACAATTTAATTTCAAGGCAACATCCGGCGTCAAGAGCAAACACGGGTCTGACTCGGTAGACAGCTGGACAAAAAAAATCTGCGCGACCCTATAGGCGAAAATAGTATCATTTAAAATATAATTACTGTTGCCTACTGTGAATAGTGGCTATATTCGTTTTATTTCGCTTATTAACGCATTTTCAGACTGTAGTCGACCGTGTTGTAAGCTTGCAATTTGCAATTAAATTTCTTTGTTTAGGGCCGCTTGTGAGCGTAAGGAACTTATCAATGTCTGCTTGTCCTTCAACGTAATATAGCGTGTCAACTTTTGGTAAAGTTACGCCTAAGTAAAAAAAACGTTCTGTGATCAAGCCCAGACTAAAACATGATATGGAAAAATATTAGCGATGCAATTTATTTAGCTGTTTTTCTTATTCTCAACTTAAAAAATAATGTATAGTTAATCTTCTGTCAAGGTAATTCTATAAGGTATTATAAGAGGTGTTGTCGGCAAGTTAACAATCTAACGGCAGACACGATTTACATCATAGAAACTCTTACAACATAGTTGGTGGGTTCTTAAAGTAAATAGCAATTACTGCTTATTACCATATATAAGCTGATATTTTAAAGATGCGCATTTATTTGTGTGTGTTTCAAGTTTAAAAGAATACAACAATTTCGAAGTAATTTCAAATTTTAGAGATATATTCGCTTAAAAACACTTTCTTTTTTGGAAAATAATTATAAACTTATGCAGTTGCGTTAATAAGTGTTGTACAAAAATGGAATATATTTATATACTGCGGTTGACCCTGTAATTGTCAAATTACAAAATTGTCCAGTTTGTTCTTTTCTTAATTGGCAACGTCTATTTCTCACGTGAAATTCAATTGTGGTAATCTTTGTAAATCGGCATTAAATAATATATATTTCTCTTACCATTATCACTTTAAAGGAATGCCGCCACTTATTTACATGTAAAAAAATAAAAAATAAAGTTATGCGAGGTTGGTGAGGCATAATTTCTAATTTGCATTATCCTTTTATCAGGAAAGGCACTTTAAAGAACGGGGAAATCAAAAGAAAAACCGTTTTTTAAATTTGTGGGTCGCGCTGTTTGCGCCTATTATTTGAAGTTTTCACTTAAGAAGCACTGACCAATCAAGTGGGGTTTTATGCATTTTATAGTAGGGAATTTATTTTGAAATTGTTTATGACTTGAATAAACACTCTTGTTTAAAATGGGATGCTTCCGGGAACAATATGAACAATAGGGTATATAGTGTTACCGGAAATTTCTACCAATGTGAGTCCTTCTGATATTCATTCGGACTGTCCTTGTGTCAGTATTTCTTATGTAGGTTGAAAGTGAGGTTAGACAGCTACGTACGAGCCTCACTGATTGTTAAATTCTCGTTTGCTTAACGTTGAAAAGCGGGCGTAGTGATAGAATCGCCTGTCTTACAACTCTTCTGACTGCTACTGACTGCGTGGATTCGAGTCCCGCTCGGCGCAACGGAATTAATGTGGGAAAGTCTTCCAGCTGACCTTCGGTGCGCCGGTGGTCCTTCCCAGGCATTTGTCTGTGTCCTTCTCCACTGAAATAGCTATACATCGCTATATTGATCCTAACTGGTCACTGCGATGTATTAAAAACATTTAAAAACAAATAAATATTGTTAATTGACTTATAATTAATATTGGCACTAAAACAATGTTAAAATTAATTTTACACGGGCGCCATTGTTATGGCGGTTAGAGTCGCTAGCTTGTTACTCCTCATCTCCCCACCGCGTGGGTTCGAGTCCGGTCAATTTACAATTATATATTTCATTATATTATTAAGGAAGTACCAAGGGGAGAAAACAATACAGAGTATTTTACTGTTTTTAAGCAGAGTTGTGTGCCTTGAATAGGAACAAGATTTAAATTGTTCAATACACATCATTATGTAAACCCCATTTTCTGTTGCAGGTGTCACTAGAGGTCACTCCAGAGGTCACTAAACCTGGGGGAGAGGTCAGCATCACAATCCAGTCGAACGGTCCGTCCCTGGTTGGTCTTTCTGGTGTAGACGCCAGCACACTCATTCTTGCGCAAGGCAAGGAGAACGCTATCAGAACCACACAGGTAAAAGTATTAATATAGTAAATAAACATGTCAAAACTAAGAAACAATATTAAAAGTTAAATGTAGAAATTACTTCTAGCAATGTTTAAAAGATTTTTTTAAAACTTAAATTATCCGAAAATTACACGAAAACCTGACTGCAACAGTTGGGAATCGAACTGCGGGCGTCTTGGTTACAGGTCAAACATGTTATCGGTTATCACAGCCAGTGGCGCCCTTGGTCGGGCGGTTAGAGTCGCTGACTTGCAACTCCATAGCCCCTCGCCGCTAGGGTTCGAGATCCGGTCGGGGCGAGAACAACAATATGAGGAGATTGCCATCTACCCTGTGGTGCACCGCCAGTACTACCCAGACATCAGTCTGGGGTCTTCCTTCATCCACTTTTACCAGGGCGTTGCCAATATGACAATATTTGTAACGCACACATACACAAAACAAATATACTAAAGCGGCCGCACATTTTAATCGTTTTTACTTTATTTTTAATACATATAACATCAAATACATCAAAGTTTTACTGTATTGGTATTATACTAATAAGATCTACTACATTAAGGTCCAACAAACAAAAGCAACAGAACAACAAATGGCTTTTGTACTGTCACTCCCATTCCGTATTCAATAGAGCTGTTTGAGAACAAATATCACAACCAAGGCTGGTCTTTCTCATTAAAACTTACACTAAATACCGTCTTACTGACACGTTGTTGGTGGGACGATATAACCAAAGAAAAAAACACCTTTTCTGATTTGAAAGCAATTTTTTGTAGCCACTAGAAAAAAAATTCTAACTTAGTCACAGATTTGGGTAAAATGTTTCAGAAATTATAGGTATCAAAACTATAATTAATCTTGGAGCTTTGTTCAACTTACTTATTGTAAACCAGTCACGATCTCACAAAATGGTGTTTATAAATTAAATAACGCACATTTATATGAAAAATAAAGCATAACAACTCACTCGAAATTTAAAAAAATGTATTTTTTCTATTTGACCAATGTCACCTATTTATAAATTTCATGTAAGAAAACCGCAAGGCCAGTTTATTTTGTGATGACGTTACATCATCATGTGGGCAATTCGCTCTGACCTCGGCATTTATATTATTATTTATTTTATCAGAAATCTCCATCGTCAAAATAAATAGATATGGAAAGAATTTACAGTGTGTCTTCACGATTTTAACAATAGCGTTTGTGTTAAAAGTCGTCTCTGCACACTGTTTTTTTTTCAGATATAATGCCAAAATTCCTCCAAAGCAGGGATAAAAAAAGTGTATATGTCTTCGATATAAGAACAAATGTCGGATAGCACTCTTAAAGGCTATTTCAAATATCCTCAGATTTAAACTGTCATGATTATGTTTAATGAATGAACAATGCCTACTTTCAGTTGCGAGACTTCATGAAGACCTTTCGACTGTTCTCCACTGGTAAGACGTCTTCCGGAGGAGGATGGGGCGATCCCATGCCCATGCCCAGAATGCTAGGAGGAGGTGGCGTTATTATGGATGACGCCATCTGTGCCGACTGCTTCTTCCCTGTCCAGACAGACCTATACCCTTACGATATACTTCTGGTAAGTACTTTATGTGTGTTTCTTCTTCTGAACTCCACTCTTTGAAGAATATGTTATTGTCATGTAGGGGCGCCCTTGGCGTAGTGCTTGAGTCGCCAACTTGTAACTCCTCTGACTGCTAAGCCTCTCACCTCGTGGGTTTGAGTCCCGTTCGGGGCAAAAGACTTAATATCGGAAAGTCTTCCAGCTGATCTGCGGTGCGCCGGTGGTTCTACCCAGACATTTGTCTGGTGTCTTCCTTCAAGAAATAGCTCAACCGGACCTGGTAGCGCAATCGTCAGAGCGTCGGCTCCAGGTACGGGAGGCCCCGGGTTCGATCCCGGACCGCGACATACAAAAGTCGTTAAAAATGGTAGTGGTTGAGCTCCCTTGCTAACGCTCAAGCAAATATGAAGGTAGTTCCACGACTGGTTGGCCCGGTGTCAGGATAATGTGACTGGGTGTGGTATCATGCCAGGTGTTCAAGGTATGCTATACACAGTGAAGGAACCGTCTCCAGATAACTGAAATACTGTTAGTGGGACGATAAACCCAATAAACAAACACAGTGTAGGCAGCGATATATCTGCTTCAAGTGGACACCGTCTCCAGATAACTAAAATGCTGTTGGTGTGACGATAATCCCAATAAACACAAACGTCATAAACATAAACAAAAAGCTCAGCTTCAATAAGCTAGACGACGCTATAATTATTATAGCTAGTCTCTGCTATGTATTTCAGAAACAAAACAAAGCAAACTTGGGCGCAATAGAGTAATAAATTGGTCGAAACTGTCGGATACCATTTTGAGTTGTGTATAATTTTGTTATATTCCTTTTCGATACTTTTTCGACACGTTTATAAATATTTTAATATACACGTATATAACTTAACCATCGTCGTGTGTCTCTGTGTAATTTATATGGTGGTGTATTGTAAATGTTAAATTAAATTGATAACAGGCATTTTTTATTATTTTAGGATGCAGGGATTGACTTCCTTAGCGAAAAGGTTGTTGCCAAGAAATACCATACCTGGTGGAATGGCGACGGTGAGTTGTGTTTTATTGACCTACTTTGTCGTTGTTGTTGTAGTTGTTACTGTTGTTGTTGTTTTTTGGGGGGTTACCTTTTTTAACTTTAAAGAGAACGGTCAGTTCATATTTAAAAATTGTATGGACAAATATGAACATTTAAGCGAATAGTTTATCACGTAGTTAAACATACCTTACAAACATGTTTTTGCAACACGTTCAGTTGTGTGCGGAAAGAAAGCAATAGATAGCCACACATGATTTGGTAAAACAAAATGACAAAAGACGTCTCCATGTCGCTGATAAATATTCATAATGGACCGTCCCAATTTTAACCAATCAGAAAGCGATCATTCATTTACCCCATTAAAAAGCGCTCAAACGCCAACAAGGAAATTCTTAAATGCAACCCCCAGCGCTTATAGTATGTATACACGGTTCTGAACATGTCGAAGCCTAAAGAAAAAGTTCTAAGTCGCCACATTCATGAGATCAAAGTCAATAGCTATATATCAAAGGGTTACCGATGCATGCAGTATATGTGCAGTTTACAATTAAGAATCTCCATTAAAAGATAGCTTGCGAGCCTATAGGAACAGTAACTAAGAACTTTGAACGGTGTATTATCAATAAATCATAACGTGACACATATTTGCTTCTTTGTTGTTTGTACTTTCACCGACAACTAAAAGAATATGGAATATTACACACGATACAAAAAAAAAAGACTTATGTTGAGGTCCGTATTTACTTTTAAGGACCTGGGTAATGTGATATACGAGGTCAATATAACATTAGCCATGTCCGCAAATAGCTGGATAAGCTATAATGATTGTTGAATGTCGCTGCGGTATATCTCAAATACAAAACAAAGATATATATTGTCCGAGACATACGCCTTTACTTATTGCATCAAATACCGTATTAAATTAACTTGCCATTGTTGTTGAAAGTACAATGAGCCATCCGAGGTTCTCATTTAACATAAAACATTCAAAGATGTCGATCCACTTCACCAGCGTTCATTTCCCTAACCTGTTGTCACATTTTTCCTCAAATGATAATCCGGAAATGCATTCACTGCTACCGAGGTAACACTCATCGTTCTTTTCTTGGATACATTTTCCCTAAAATGTTACCAAATTATCATTTATCGTTTCTTTTACCGGACTCCATGTTGTTGTAGCAAAAGTGAGCGTAAAAATAACATGACCGTCAAAATTATAGTGCTCACGTGACAACATACTCAACTCAATATCAATTTATGTTGAGTAACAGATGACCAGCACTTGACCAATCAAAACGCTTTAAATTCAAAGGGTATGTTGTATAACTAAATAGTTTGTCTTTGGGCCGTAATAGTATACCATCTTTCTACTTAAATATTATGTCTACTGTTGTGTTTTTGTCTCATACATGTAAATGTCATGTGATAACTAAGTTTTGCTTCTGTTTGTTCTTCCCCCAGGAAATGGTAAGTATAACATGAATTGGTAATAATATACTATTATTAACTTATTAGCTGGGAAATATGCTGTGATATTGACCAAAAAATCGTTATTAATCAAGGCGATAGCATATTTCCCAGCTAATAAGTAAATAACTGTTTTATTACATGAACTATAAATAGTTCATAATAAATAGTTTTTATTTCTTTAATTATTATCTAACCTTAAATGCAAGAAAATAGTTTACATTGTTTACTTCGTGAATACTGTTCGTCTGGGACGAGTATCCCACAATGCGTACAATTCTTAGGAAGTTTTGTAGATGCGCGCGCATAATATTGATGGAAATTTCGCTATTAATAGACCGGTTAATAATAATAAAAGCGAAAGCGGGTCAATATCTATATTGACTCGACTTGTGGGGGGGGGGGGGGGGGGGGCAATCGTGTTGCGTCTATTTACAGTTAATGTAATAATATACAATTATTTACTTATTAGCTGGGAAATATGCTGTGATACTGACAAAAAATCGTTATTGACCGAGGCGATAGCATATTTCCCAGCCAATAAGCCAAAATATATACGCATTTATACCATATAAAAGAGAACATTAACACTATTTTGGACAGGTATATTGGGTATGTATTGTTTTGTATTTGCTTAGAAAAAAGTTTAAACACATTAGCTTGAAGTAGTAACAAAACGTACCCAAACTAAAACGTACCAATACATTTCTGGTTAAAACGTACCTAAAAGTAAGTCTTAACGTACCCAAGTAGAAATCAAAACGTTTCCTTTGTAAAATGTTATATATTACATGATTCTTACAAGTGCTAATGCTTCAAGATCGATAAACAACGCGGAAATGTATTGTTACAGTCATTGTATATAACATTTTACATAGGTACGGTTTGACTTATGTTGAGGTACGTTTTTACCAGAAATGTATGGGTACGTTTTTAGTTTGGTTACTTATTCACCTGCTCCCGTAGCAACCTATGCTTTTTATTATTTGTTGTCTCTCTGTGTGTGGATGGATTTTTTATTATTTAAATCTAAACAAATGATGTATTTTGCGTTGCTTTTTGTTGCTGTTTTTTATCAAAAGAAACGCCATTGGCTTGCTTTCTTGAACAACTTCTATTACTTGTGGTTCTATAACTTGATTACTTGTGTGCCTGCCCTTTAAACCTTAAACACGGATTAAGCAAGTGAAGGATGTAAACGTATACTGTATTGTCAGGAGATATATTGGTAGCATGAAATATATGCGTCCATTATTATGTTCACTTATTGAATTCACTGAAGTCAAATTCGATACTCGGCATTTAAAGGATTGACACAGCGACAACATTGGTTGCAATAATACTTTGCAAACGACCGGACCTATTAGCGCAATCGGTAGTGCGTCGGATTCAGGTACGGGAGGCCCCGGGTTCGATCTCAGGTCGCGACATACCAATGTCATTAAAATGGTAGTGGTATAGCTCCCTTGCTAACGCTCAAGCAAATATAAGAGTAGTTCCACGACTGATTGGCCCGGTGTCAGGATAATGTGACTGGGTGTGGTATCATGCAATGTGTTCACGGCATGCTATACTCAGTGAAGGCAGCACTATATGTTTTTAAGTGGACACCGTCTCCAGATAACGGAAATACTGTTGGTGGGACGATAAACCCAATAAACATAAACAACTTTACAATCAGAAAATGGGCCAAAAGATTTTTGTCACTCATTCTTTATATACAGTGTGTTTATTTATTTTTGGTCATATACAATCATGTAGTGCCTTCACCAAGGGACACATGCGGGCATACTGTTGTACCACGTGTTGCTTTAATTTAATTGTATTACTACTGAATTATTGTTTGATTATTATTTAGTTATATATACTTTTGTTTCTAACCGGTCGCAATAGCTCGGATTGCGGATCGGGAGGTCGCGGGTTCAAACCCTGACCGGGTCAAACCAAAGACTTTAAAATTGGTAGTAGTGGCTTCTCTCCTAACGCTCAATTCTAAGGGGACAGCATAACGCCTGAATCGTCGGTGTCAGTATAATGGACCGGTTGGGTTCAGTCCCTGGGCACCTCATAAGTGCCCCTGTGCTATAATGATAGAAATGTCGGTGCACAGTATCAGCAAAACTGCCGGCAAATCCCTTTTGTTTCTGTATACATGGGGTGCCTGTGGCGTTGTGGTAGGATGGCCGACTTGTTACTTTCCAAAATGCTTAGCATCTCACCACGTGTGTTCAAGTCGCGTTCAGGGCGAATTACTTAATATGAAGGTCTTTCAGCTGACCAGCGGTTTGTCGTTTGTTCTACCCAGAGGCTTCCTTCACAAAAATAGCAGTATGTCGCTAAAATCACCAGTATTGGTCTCTGCGATGAAATGGAAAAAAATGATCTATAACCGTCTAACTATTATATTCTTTCTTAATAATTCAAATTAAAAAATAATAATGTAAACATATACTACCCTACTGTCAAGTCTCAAAATCAAATGCTACAATTTATTATTCTTCCATATAAATTGCTTAAGATACCAAGAATTGTATAGCTCTTAAATTTCAGGTATTGGTTCCGTACTGAACGATTTTTACTCATATCTAAATTATCAATTTCCAAAACTTCTTAACACTCAATCTTCGTAATTAAATGTTTTAACAAGTTGCATTTAATAAAATGAATTAATGAATGAAATATATGTATGTGTGTTTAATTATCTAATGTATTATGCTTTTAGCAAATGTTCCTTTAGAAAAGGCACCAGGCATGGAAATGGACATGAATGAGGTGGGGGTTATGGAGGATAATGCGGGGAATAAGCAGTCCAACTTTGTTGACTCTGCACCAGCCCCGGCTCCTATGGAGACACGGTCTTTGTTTCCCGAGACTTGGCTCTTCGATCTCTTGGAGACCAGGTAGAGAGCAGCTTCTTCTAAAAGATAAACAGTATCGTATATTAAGCGCACTTAGTTGACGGGTGAGTGGTCGTGGGGCCATACTTGCTGGCGTGCCTGCACAGGTGTATATGTTGGGGGCATGCTTTTGTTGATTATCTTCTTTAGGACAAACTATAGTCCGATTATTTAGGTCAGACACTTGTTTATATTTATTGTTTGTTTTTTGTGGACAAAGATGACCCGTTAGCGTTAAGTATCTATACCATATTGTATTATAAATATACCTCGAGCTGATAGTTGGATGGTAATGGCCGTGCGGTTAACACAGTGGCCTACCAATCCCTAGATCGACGGTTCGACCCCGGCTGGAGCCGAATTTTTGTTTCATTTTTCGATGATTCCTAAGCAATAAATTAAATGGACACATGCGAATAAAGAAAAAAAACAAAATAGTTAAAGAACAGACACAAACAATTTAAATAGGGATAAATACAACTATTGTTATTAACAAAGTATTATATTAACTGACTATAATAAACGTAATCCTCAACAAAAATAGTTTACCCTAGGTTGTCTCGAACTCACAATCTCCAGATCACAAGCCTTTTGCTTTCACAATTACACTATAGCGCTTACACACAAATCAACTAGTGACTGTCTATAACTAGTGGTTTATGTTTATAAATTGCAAGCGGAAGTAAACAAGTGATAAACTTAAATATTTTATCTGTACATAGTGCAAGTCCTAACTTATTTATTTTGTGCTTCTTTGTTAATTTTTCTTGTCGATGGTATAACTTTTAACTGTTCAAATGACTTAAAACTAGGCATATACTTTGTGGGAAAAAAAAGTTTCATAGTTCAAACACCATAACATTAAACTTGGTGTCGAAACATGTTGCAGGTTATAGCAAATGTTTATTTTTGATCCAGTGAAAATGGCGTCATCGTTTTGCCGGCGACGGTCCCCGACACCATCACCAACTGGACCTTGGATGCTTTTGCCCTCAGTGCATCCCATGGACTGGGAGTTGCACCAACGACTGAGGTCGGTACAATAATTATTGGCGCCGCTCTGGAAGGCGGAGTCTCTTATGAAATGCATTTTTATGGGGCACTAGCGTAGCAGGCAGTAACAGGAAATCGCAGCTGTTTTGTGGGACGTCTTTTAGAGAAAAAACTGAGTATTCCGATGTTTTAACATTGCTGCTTGCAGCACTAAATGTGTAGCTTGCAATTATAAAAAAGTAGCTGGCATTTATAGGAATTCGCGGCTGTTTGGCGTAGTATTGTTTTACGGAAGAAGCCGAGTATACCGATGTTAGCAATGCATCTTGTAAATACAGATGTAGCAGAGAACCAGAAAACAAACAGTAAACAATCACGCTTTTCCCATCAGAGTTATGGTTCGTTATTGTCCCATGTTTATTTAATTAATCGACAGTGTAAGGGAATGTTTAGCTCCCAGGAGCTCTTGTTTATAGCGCATGCTCTCTACGGCGCCTTAAATCTCTTTCTTGTTTATTATATATCTATATGAGCGGCATCAATGTCTGTTACACATCGATAATATCGTCCCGCGGATGTATCTGGTTACGCAGTTTGTCGATGTTTATGATAGTTTTAACTCCGTTTTCGTATTAACTTATTACGTTAACCGGTCTGGGAATTTCCGGATAAAAATTCTTGAAAATAAAATTTTGAATATTTATACTACCTATTAACATGTAGCTACTTTCTAACATAAGTTGTAACTTTCAATTTTGGATGTTGGTGGAATGACACAAACTTATAAATTTATCTTGATCATTTTTTTTTAATTATGTTAATGTTGGTGGAATTTGCCCCTGATACATCCGAGGCACGATCGTTTAGAGGACGGAATTACCAGAGGAGTTCATGTACGTCGCTATAATGACCACTTATTGGCCATTTTGGCAAAAGTCTTCTTGCTATTATGTTTTAAATATCACGAAATCATGCCATAGTTTTGTTTTTAAAAATCACGTGATGCGGTTTTAATATACGCATACGAAACAATTGGTAAGACATTGGATCAACAAAAAATATTTTTTTCTGAATTCCTATCACAGATTACTGTCTTCAAAGAGTTCTTCCTGGTGATGAATCTTCCCTACTCCATTGTTCGTCATGAAGGTTTTAACCTCGAGATTCTCGTTTTCAACTACCTTGCTTCGCCCCTTAACGTAAGTTGAACTTGAAGAATAAGTTTTTCTTTTTTTATATTTTGTCTTTCTTATTTTCATGTTGGTGTGGAAGCCACACATTGTTTATTGTATTGAAGTATATTATATGATTTAACAAAATTATACGATTTTAAAGAGCAATATGCTGAATGTCTGTATAGTCTTACACCATTCACTTTGGAACTGTTAACGACTTATTTATCATCACCAAGTTGTCAGGGAGTTTATGACATGTTGAGGGCGTCCGTGGCGTAGTGGCAGAGTCGCTAATTTGTAACTTGTCTCACTGCTTGGCATCTCACCGCGTGGTTTCGAGTCCCGTTCGGGGCGAAGGACTTAATGTGAAGGTCTTCCAGCTGACTTGCGGTGAGCTGGTGGTTCTAACCAGACATATGTAATACAAAACTGATAAAATGGTTATATGACTAGAAGTGTACATAGGCGATGTATACTATTAAATGTCGCTAAATATTACCCGTGAGAACTACAACATATACTGAAATTCAAATTTAATCTTGCACAAGGCAGAGTTACAAACATGCAATGTTCGGTTCCAAAACGGCCGGTGAGGCATGTTTACATAAAGCGGCTTATCAAATTTGCGTAGTGAATGGCTGGCCTACTTTTTGTCAAAGGAAATGTACACTTTGTGTGTGATGCTGCTTGTGCAATTGACGTATGGGAAGACTGAAATTGTTAAAATAACAAAGGAGACAAATTGACAATTGGATGGTTCAAGTGACGAAACTATCTGACGGTGCATTTTACTAAAAGAGAAAAAGTTATCCCATCGAGCCCTCATTCCTCAGTTCTATTTGTTTTTTCAAGGTGCCAACGAAACAAGCAATGGGTTTTTGCAGTATTGTTTATATGGAAGACATGTTTTTTGCTTGTAAAGTTGTTTGTTAAAAAACTTGTTTTATGTATAAAGTTGAACACGCGCATTTATTTGTGATTTTTGTTCGTTTCCAAGGTGACAGTAAAGCTGGTAGGTTCAGATGACTTCAGGATCAACAGTGGACAAGTGCAGAACATTGAGGTAAGAGCCTATCATTATTATTATTGAAATCAGCAACAGCAGCAGCAACGGGGAAGACAGCAGAGTAGAAGCTTCAGAAAAAGAAACAAAAAAACTGTAACAACAACCGCAGCAGTTTAATTAACATCATCGCCATAATCGTCATCGTCTGAAAGATTAGCTATAATTGTGTAGTGAAAATTAAATGTTAATAGTTGAAAAATACAATTGCATCCCTTTAGCATAAAAATAGATACTTCCCTTCAGTAAATGTTCAATTTCATCAAAGTTGGTTATTGTTTTGCATCTTAAGAGTGCCATACTATGTATTTTCGGCTACTTTCTTATTTATTTACAATTAATTTAAGCTGTTTGTTAGCGCTGAAGTAGCCGATTAGTTAATTTATACATTTTTCAGATGTTTAAGTCCGAGCATAATTAGTTGAATCCTGTCGGAACCAAAGATGATAATGGGATAAAAGTTCCCAGCTTCACATGACACACATCTGAGAGATTTATTTTTAGCATTGATTTTTTGTCTGCTGACCATCACTTGGTTTGTGCACAAGGCCGGCAAATTACCTTCGCTTTGTAAATTGGTTAATTAGAAGCACAATATAGTGTTCTTCGTGTCGCCCGATCATTGTGTTAGGTCTAGGCGCTCTCAGGCTGCAGGTGCAAGCCGGTCAGGTTTCCAGGGAGCTTCAGTTGTGCTCGAGGTGTAAGTGGTTCTACTTCCGAATGGGGTTTCATTAGATTCCAAGGGACGTAAGTGTTCATACTTCCGAAGGGCACGCCCAAATAGGCTTGTGAGAAGGGAGACCACTTATGCTCTTGTTTTAATATTTGTTACCTTGGCAAATCATTTATTAACCACAATATGTATCTGATTCACGTTTAAGCCTGTTTAGCTTGCCGATACATGTTCACGAACAGCGTCTCTTTCCGAAGATTGATGTGTTGAGAATCAAAAGCTGGTTAAATGTTTTAAACTTTACTTTGACTTATTCCAACTAACTAAAACATACTCGTATTCCTGCGTCAATTACAAACCAGTTAACATATGGTTCAGTATTATCACAAATCTTTTAAATAAACGTGTAGTGTTCTATGTGCGACTTTACAAGGTAAAGTGATCTTTAATGTAAATCACGTGTTGGTAATCTCTGTTGATAATAACTTTTCCCCATCAAAGATCGGAGGATTGGCAACTGGTGCAGTAGAGATTCCAATCAAAGCCCTTACCATTGGAGACATGTTCCTGAGGGCTGAAGTGACAGTCAACAACCACCCAAATATACCTGGGGATGCCGTCGAAAGATATCTCCCTGTAAAGGTAAAATTTCTTTCCTGAATGTTTAAGCTATAATTACTCATAGTTTTACCCTCAAGTACGTTTTAAATTGTGTATGCCTTAAAAATAATGTTAACAACTTTTTTGTTTATCATGATTTGTTGTTAACTATTTTTTCATTGTTCAATTTCAATTTATTTATTCGATTATTCATCCTTGTTCATTGTTTATTTGTTGTTGTTTTTATTTGTTGTTTTTTAATTTGTCATTATTTATAATTTAAATTTTATTTCATTATTATTTATTTATGATTATTTTAATTGTCTATTGTTATTTATTTATTTTTATTTTATTTATATATTTCATTTTATCGCTTTAATTGTAAAATGAACAATGATAAGTATTTAAGATTTATGTTTTGGTCAGGCTGAAGGCATAGAGTTCCGCATGGCCAAGGAGGGTAAATACGATGTTGTCAGCAATCAGGGTCTGGTGGCCTTCAACATCAGCTCCCTGTTCAAGAACCCGCCATTGAATGCCACTAACCTGGTTCCCGGCTCCCTGAGGATGTACATGAGGGTCACAGGTGAGGACACGAACAGGGAACCAGATTTTCATTTCAACACTATTGTTACGATTTAAGGATTAGGTCAAATAAATATACAATATTAATATTCCACTTTGTTAATCATTTAATAATTTAAATTGCAGCATAATTTAATTTAAATAACTTCAAAAATAGACCAGTCTTATGATTTTTATCAGTTATCATTTTTGTCTGCTGAACTATTAGTTTTACACTCCACACGCATATACTCAAACTCAAGCATTCATAATCACAAACAGAAACCTATACTTAACAACACCATATTCTTGCACATTCAAAACATTACCACGCCCGTCTTTCCTCCACCTTTTAGGTGACCTAATGGGACCCTTTATTGCAAGCCTGGGCTCCAAGATACAGATGCCTTTTGGGTGCGGAGAACAGAATATCATCACCCTGACACCAAGCATCTTTGTTGGCAAATACCTCAAGTCCATCGACCGGTTCGAACAGAAATTGAAGGACAAAGTGGCCAAGATCTGTGCAACTGGTTAGTTAAATCATATGGCACTAACCATACCTGATTGTTAATTATGTTGAGTGGGGTCGCCCGTGGCGTAGTAGTAGTGTCGCAGACTTGTAACTCCTCTAACTGCATAGCCTGGAGGCGAAGGACACTATGGGGGAAGGTCACCAAGTTGACCTATGGTGCACCGGTGGATCAACCCAGTCTGTGGTCATCCTTAACCAAAATAGCTGGACATCGCTATAATGATCATAATTGGTCTCTGCGATGTATTTTAAAGACAAAAACAATTTTGGTTGCTTCTTATTGACATTTTTATAACTGTATATACTTAAAGAATATTTCAGATTTTTTATCATCCATCTTCTTCTTAAAGCCGTAATTTATATGGCATGGACGTTGTTTTACCTTATTAAAATCGGGTTCATTTAGCGGTAAATCGATTTTGCTTTAGTCATTCTTCTGAGACATATACTTCGTAAAATGTTCAACACTAATTACTCATAGACATGTTTTACACTTATAACACTTCTGGAAATGTTTTACACTAATTACACTCCTTGCAATGTTTTACGCTTATTCATCTTTCTGAAATATGTTACCTAATTACACTTCTTGAAAAGTTTAACACTAATGGCACGCATTGAGATGGTTTACAGTTAAAACACATCTTGAAATGTTTTACACTAATTACACGAATTGAAATGTTTTACACTAATAACACGCATCGAAATGTTTTACACTAATTACACGCATCGAAATGTTTTACACCAATTACACTTCTGGAAATGTTTTACATTAAATTACACTTCTTAAAAAGTTTTTCACTAATTACACTCATTGAAATGGGTTATACTTATTACATTTCTGGAAATGTTTAACACCAATAACACTTCTTGCAATGTTTTAAACCAATTACACTATCATAAATGTTTATAATAATTAAACTACTTGAATATATTTACAATAATTACACTTCTTGAAATGTTTTACACTAATTACACGCATTGAAATGGTTTACACTAATTACACGCATCGAAATGTTTTACACCAATTACACTTCTGGAAATGTTTTACATTAAATTACACTTCTTAAAAAGTTTTTCACTAATTACACTCATTGAAATGGGTTATACTTATTACATTTCTGGAAATGTTTAACACCAATAACACTTCTTGCAATGTTTTAAACCAATTACACTATCATAAATGTTTACAATAATTAAACTACTTGAAAATATTTACAATTATTACACTTCTTGAAATGTATTACACTAATTACACGCATTGAAATGGTTTACACTAATAACACGCATCGAAATGTTTTACACTAATTACACTTCTTGAAATGTTTTACACTAGTTAATTACACCTTATTTATGGAGCTATTATGGTTTTAAAGTTTAAAAAGTAAATACAGTTATTGCCATCTATATGTTCTGCTCCATATGAACAGTATTCATAGTCATATTTGTAAATATATCGGTAAATTGTAACTATCAATAGTTTAAAGACAAAGTTTTCCTTCCATGTAAAATTGAAAAGAAACGAGATATGCCTATACTGTGTATTGATTTCAACAGGGTACGCGAAGGAGTTGGCCTTTGAACATCCTGATTTTTCATACAGTGCATTCGGTGTCCAGGGTGGCTGCGGTTGTACATCAGGAATGGACCCATCTGGCAGCACCTGGTAACATTGTTATTATGTTATATAAATCATTTTTTATGTAAATCACCTTTTACAAGTAATGCTCGCGGAATTTAGTTTTGGAATTTTAGTTTATTCTGCGCCGTATGAACTATTATGTGTCGGTCTGCCGTTAAAGCCCAAATGTATATACAAAATACAAGTAATGGTCATAATCGGTTGTACTTTTTAAGAAAAGAGACATCAAGTAAATCAAATACCCACAGGACAGAGCAGAAAACTGTTTAAGAACGCATTATGCATGGAAATTCAGGATTTGTTATAAAAGCCAATACAGACATTAATAGTTCATTAAAGTTTGCTTTGATGCATTAAAATTTACTTTTTTATCTTGCATTTAACTTAGCATTTGTAATTAGATGTTTGAGCAAACATGTCTTTAATTAAGGCAATTAATTTAGCATAATTGCTTTTAATGTAGGTTGACTGCCTATGTTCTGAGGATATATGCAGAACTGTTTAATGAAGGATTTGCTGAAGTGGACAAAACAAAAATGAACAACATATTTGGTTACATCAAGTCAATGTATACACCAAAGGATACAAATGTGATGTTTATGGAACAAGGACGGGTAATCCATCAGGAGATGCAGGTATGTGGAAATAATAAAGAATGTTTCAATTGTTGTGCGATTTAATGCTTGATTAACCATGGCCGAGCGGTTAGAGTCGCTGACATGTAACACCTCATCCCCTCACTACGTAGAGTCAAGTCCCGGTCGGAGTGAAAACATTCATTGGGGGAGGTTTTCCAGCTAACCTGCGGTGCGCTGGTGGTTCTATCCAGACGTAAGTTTGGAGTCTTCCTCCGCCAATCAATAGCTGGACGTCGCTAATACGACCATAAAGTGTCAGTGCGATGTAACCAAAAGCAAAAAATGTTTTGCTCATCAAACATCTAGATTGATCACAAAAATGATATCGGTAACATACACAATTAGTTAACCCACACCAGCCGTTGGACCGGCTCAGGTGGTAGAGCGACGGCTTGCGGATCGGGAGGTCGTGAGTTCGAACCCCGGCCGGGTCCAACCAAAGACTGTATAGTTGGTAGTAGTGGCTTTCTTCCTAATGCTCGGGGCTAAGGGGACACCATTACGCCTGACTCGTCGGTGTCAGTATAATGGATCGGCCGGGTTCAGTCCCTGGGCATCTCATAAGTGCCCCTGTGCTATAATGATAGAAATGTCGCTGCGCAGTATCGGCAAAAATGCCGGCAAATCCAGCCGTTGGCTGGACCTGGTAGCGCTAACAGTAGAGCTACGGGTACGGGAGGCCGCGGGTCTGATGGTTAAAATCGTAGTGGTATATCTTCCTTGGTAACTCCAAAATAAAGTTAAATTACACGACTGGTGAGCCCGACGTCAGGATAATGTGACTGGGTGTGGTCTCATGTCATGTGTTCACGGCATGCAATACACAGTGAAGGCAGCACTATATTTGCTTTAATTGGACAGTGATAAATGAAATAATGTTGGAGGGACATTATATATAACAAATATACCAGAGGATGATACTTGATTTTAACGACGTGCTTCTGTGTTTAATGCTTTCCTTTCAGTTTTTCAAAGATAGTCACTGTAGCAGTGTACCTGTTGTGTAAAGTTTGCTTGAAAGCCACATTTATTGTTTATGAAATTTTTAATTCAAAACGGTTCATATTTTTTATCTGAAGATTGGAGGGGTAGGTTCTGCTTGCCTGTTAAACAGAAACACTTTCATTTATAATTGTACATTTTGCCGGGTCGTCGCTTTAAAAAAAGAAATATTGTTCAAATTCAGGGTGGTACCCAGTCTGGTGAAGGATTATCACTTTAATAAAAACTTTGCCCACATACAGGGCGAGACTCAGTCTAGTGTATGATTAACACTTAAATAAAACATTTTGCCCAGATACAAGGCGGGACTCAGTCTGGTGTATGATTTACGCTTTTAATAAAACATTTGTTCACATACAGGGCGAGACTCACTCTGCTGTGTGATTAACACTTTTAATAAAACATTTGTTTACATACAGGGCGGTACCCAGTCTGGTGTGTGATTAACGCTTTTAATAAAACATTTGTTCACATACAGGGCGGTACCCAGTCTGCTGTGTGATTAACGCTTTTAATAAAACATTTGTTCACATACAGGGCGGTACCCAGTCTGCTGTGTGATTAACGCTTTTAATAAAACATTTGTTTACATACAGGGCGGTACCCAGTCTGGTGTGTGGTTACCACTTTAAATAAAACATTTGTTCACATACAGGGCGGTACCCAGTCTGCTGTGTGATTAACGCTTTTAATAAAACATTTGTTCACATACAGGGCGGTACCCAGTCTGTTGTATGATTAACACTTTTAATAAAACATTTGTTCACATACAGGGCGGTACCCAGTCTGGTGTGTGGTTACCACTTTAAATAAAACATTTGTTCACATACAGGGCGGTACCCAGTCTGCTGTGTGATTAACGCTTTTAATAAAACATTTGTTTACATACAGGGCGGTACCCAGTCTGCTGTGTGATTAACGCTTTTAATAAAACATTTGTTTACATACAGGGCGGTACCCAGTCTGGTGTGTGGTTACCACTTTAAATAAAACATTTGTTCACATACAGGGCGGTACCCAGTCTGCTGAGTGATTAACGCTTTTAATAAAACATTTGTTCACATACAGGGCGGTACCCAGTCTGCTGTGTGATTAACGCTTTTAATAAAACATTTGTTCACATACAGGGCGGTACCCAGTCTGTTGTATGATTAACACTTTTAATAAAACATTTGTTCACATACAGGGCGGTACCCAGTCTGGTGTGTGGTTACCACTTTAAATAAAACATTTGTTCACATACAGGGCGGTACCCAGTCTGCTGTGTGATTAACGCTTTTAATAAAACATTTGTTCACATACAGGGCGGTACCCAGTCTGCTGTGTGATTAACGCTTTTAATAAAACATTTGTTCACATACAAGGCGGGACTCAGTCTGGTGTATGATTAACACTTTTAATAAAACATTTGTTCACATACAGGTCGGTACCCAGTCTGGTGTATGATTAACACTTTTAATAAATCATTTGTTCACATACAAGGCGGGACTCAGTCTGGTGTATGATTAACACTTTTAATAAATCATTTGTTCACATACAGGGCGGTACCCAGTCTGGTGTGTGATTAACACCTTTTTAAAACATTTGTTCACATACAGGGCGGTACCCAGTCTGCTGTGTGATTAACACTTTTAATAAAACATTTGTTCACATACAGGGCGGTACCCAGTCTGGTGTGTGGTTACCACTTTAAATAAAACATTTGTTCACATACAGGGTGGTACCCAGTCTGTTGTATGATTAACACTTTTAATAAAACATTTGCCCACATACAAGGCGGGACTCAGTCTGTTGTATGATTAACACTTTTAACAAAACATTTGTTCACATACAGGGCGGTACCCAGTCTGTTGTATGATTAACACTTTTAATAAAACATTTGCCCACATACAAGGCGGGACTCAGTCTGTTGTATGATTAACACTTTTAATAAAACATTTGTTCACATACAGGGCGGTACCCAGTCTGGTGTATGATTAACACTTTTAATAAAACATTTGTTTACATACAGGGTGGGACTCAGTCTGGTGTATGATTAACACTTTTAATAAAACATTTTTTTACATACAGGGTGGTACCCAGTCTGGTGTATGATTAACACTTTTAATAAATCTTTTGTTCATATACAGGGCGGTACCCAGTCTGCTGTGTGATTAACACTTTTAATAAAACATTTGTTCACATACAGGGCGGTACCCAGTCTGCTGTGTGATTAACACTTTTAATAAAACATTTGTTCACATACAGGTCGGTACCCAGTCTGGTGTATGATTAACACTTTTAATAAAACATTTGTTCACATACAGGGCGGTACTCAGTCTGGTGTAGGATTAACACTTTTAATAAAACCTTTGTTCACATACAGGTCGGTACCCAGTCTGGTGTGTGATTAACACTTTTAATAAAACATTTGTTCACATACAGGTCGGTACCCAGTCTGGTGTATGATTAACACTTTTAATAAAACATTTGTTCACATACAGGTCGGTACCCAGTCTGGTGTGTGATTAACACTTTTAATAAAACATTTGTTCACATACAGGGCGGTACCCAGTCTGCTGTGTGATTAACACTTTTAATAAAACATTTGTTCACATACAGGGCGGTACCCAGTCTGCTGTGTGATTAACACTTTTAATAAAACATTTGTTCACATACAGGGCGGTACCCAGTCTGTTGTATAATTAACACTTTTTATAAAACATTTGTTCACATACAGGGCCCAGTCTGGTGTATAATTAACACTTTTAATAAAACATTTGTTCACATACAGGGCGAGACTCAGTCTGCTGTGTGATTAACACTTTTTTTAAACATTTGTTCACATACAGGGCGGTACCCAGTCTGCTGTGTGATTGACACTTTTTTTAAACATTTGTTCACATACAGGGCGGTTCCCAGTCTGCTGTGTGATTAACATTTTTTTAAACATTTGTTCACATACAGAGTGGGACTCAGTCTGGTGTATGATTAACACTTTTAATAAAACATTTGTTCACATACAGGGCGGTACCCAGTCTGCTGTGTGATTAACACTTTTTTTAAACATTTGTTTACATACAGAGTGGGACTCAGTCTGGTGTATGATTAACACTTTTAATAAAACATTTGTTCACATACAGGGCGGTACCCAGTCTGCTGTGTGATTAACACTTTTAATAAAACATTTGTTTACATACAGGGTGGTACCCAGTCTGGTGTATGATTAACACTTTTAATAAAACATTTGTTCACATACAGGGCGGTACCCAGTCTGCTGTGTGATTAACACTTTTAATAAAACATTTGTTTACATACAGGGCGGTACCCAGTCTGCTGTGTGATTAACACTTTTTTAAACATTTGTTCACATACAGGGCGGTACCCAGTCTGCTGTGTGATTAACATTTTTTTTAAACATTTGTTCACATACAGGGCGGTACCCAGTCTGCTGTGTGATTAACACTTTTAATAAAACATTTGTTTACATACAGGGCGGTACCCAGTCTGGTGTGTGGTTACCACTTTAAATAAAACATTTGTTCACATACAGGGCGGTACCCAGTCTGTTGTATGATTAACACTTTTAATAAATCTTTTGTTCACATACAGAGCGGTACCCAGTCTGGTGTGTGATTAACACTTTTAATAAAACATTTGTTCACATACAGGGCGGTACCCAGTCTGTTGTATGATAAACACTTTTAATAAAACATTTGTTCACATACAAGGCGGGACTCAGTCTGGTGTGTGATTAACACTTTTAATAAAACATTTGTTTACATACAGGGCGGTACCCAGTCTGCTGTGTGATTAACACTTTTTTTAAACATTTGTTTACATACAGGGTGGGACTCAGTCTGGTGTATGATTAACACTTTTAATAAAACATTTGTTCACATACAGGGCGGTACCCAGTCTGCTGTGTGATTAACACTTTTAATAAAACATTTGTTCACATACAGGGCGGTACCCAGTCTGGTGTGTGATTAACACTTTTAATAAAACATTTGTTCACATACAGGGCGGTACCCAGTCTGTTGTATGATTAACACTTTTAATAAAACATTTGTTCACATACAGGGCGGGACCCAGTCTGTTGTATGATTAACACTTTTAATAAAACATTTGCCCACATACAAGGCGGGACTCAGTCTGTTGTATGATTAACACTTTTAATAAAACATTTGTTCACATACAGGGCGGTACCCAGTCTGGTGTATGATTAACACTTTTAATAAAACATTTGTTCACATACAGGGCGGTACCCAGTCTGGTGTATGATTAACACTTTTAATAAAACATTTGTTCACATACAGGGCGGTACCCAGTCTGGTGTATGATTAACACTTTTAATAAAACATTTGTTCACATACAGGGCGGTACCCAGTCTGGTGTATGATTAACACTTTTAATAAAACATTTGTTCACATACAGGGCGGGACCCAGTCTGCTGTGTGATTAACACTTTTAATAAAACATTTGTTCACATACAGGGCGGTACCCAGTCTGGTGTGTGATTAACACTTTTAATAAAACATTTGTTCACATACAGGGCGGTACCCAGTCTGGTGTAGGATTCAGCGCTTTTTGTCTGATCTCTGTCATGCAGTACCGAACATCCCTGAAAATCCAGCGAGAGCTTGGCATGGCGAATACTGCTGCAGAAACCGTAAGTTGTACAAAAAGAAGAACTGTATTCGTGTATTAAGCCAAACACCAATTGCTACTCATTTATTATAGAAAACATACATAATTTTCAGTGGTATCATGGTTCAACAATGTCTTATTACAGCAATTGAAGCAGCAATTTCAATGTTGTTTTCAACTTAAGATACGGTTAGGAAAGCCCCGTGAAGTGGTAATAACAATAATTATATCGTGCATATAAACAAGCAAAATACATGTCTAGAACTTATAAAATAACAAGGTTTGCTATAGAATGTTGATGTTTTTTCTTTGATTCAAAATACATATACAATTTAAACGGTTTCGTATTTTTATCAGCGTGATCATCATTGCTCTATTTTTGACTTTTCTTATCACTGATATGTATAACAGTGTCAAGTCCCCTCATTACGTGGGCTCTAGTTCCATTCGAGGTCGACTAAAACATCATGTAGGAAAGGCTTTAAGCTGACCTGTGATTAGCAGATGGGTTCACGCTGTCATTTAGGCAAGTGTCGTCTTAGCATGGCACCTTATAACGACTATAATAGTGTCTGGGAATATATTTTGCGAATATTTTGGGCCGGGTGTTCACAATAGGCACAAATACAAAAGCACGCGAACGTTACACTGGGTTCTAAAACATTGTAGATATATCCTTCCGGTCCTTAAAATGTTCACCATATTTCCTCTGTCAAGGCTGTCGACGAACTGCTGCAAGATGGCGCTACTTGGCTGCGAGGTCAGTCCGCTGGTTGGGTCGAGGGTTCGACTCCTAAACCCTACTTACTAGCAATTACAGCCAGCGCTTTATCCCGGGCCGCTACAGCGTACTCAGACGTCAACTACAATGAAGCTGCGAGACTTTTAGCTCTGTACGAGATGGGAACTGCAGAGAGTAAGCCTGGTGTAATTTCCTTTAGCAAAAAGCCTTTTTAACACTCCAATCATATCTAGACAAACAAAAGATAAAGCCTCGACGAAATACATATCAAACCTGCGCGTGCACACATCAATTTATTGGTATATCCATGTTTGTAAACCCTCTTCGTAATTTAGTTTTATAAACAAATCCAATCACATGGGGGCGCCATTGATGTAGTGGTAGAGTCGTTGATTGATTTGTTACTCTTCTGACTGCTTAGCTTGCCACCGCGTGGGTTCGAGTCCCGTTCGGGGCGAAGGACTTAATGTGGGAAGGTCTTCCAGCTAACCTACGGTGCGCCGGTTATTCTATACAGACATTTGTCTGGGGCCTTCCTCCACCTTAACAGCTGGACGTCGCTATAATGATCATAAATGGTCGCTTGAATAATCTCAAAAAACAAACCAATAAACCAATACACGTATTATTTAAATTTAAAGACTGAGATGCATGAAGGATTACGAATCAACATCATACTTTTTATAGCCAGTAGATTTTCCTTTTCAGTGATTATCTAGCCCTTTATTCTCTAATACATCTTAATCAATACTATGCAAACATATTTTTCTGCCCTCTCTGTGTCATGTGTCTAAAGCGCCCCAAGGGTAGTGGCGCAGTCGCCGACTTGTGATTCCTCTGACTGCCTAGCCTCTAATCACGTGGGTTCGAATCCCATTCAGATCGAAGGAGTCAGTGTGGGAAAGTCCTTCTTTTGACCAGCGGTGCTTTCATGCTTCTACCCAGTCATGTGTTTGGGGTTTTTCCTTTACTAAAATAGCTAGATGCCGCTATAATTATCATAAATTGTCGTTGCGATGTATTTCAACCATTTTTTTAAAAAAATAGCCCGCTTTCATCCGTCTTTTACATGTAACTACCTTTCCCAAACCCTCTAGCCCCGCTTGAGTGTCCGACAGTCATGTATTGGATGAGGTGCTCTGAAACCCAGGACCAGATCAGCTGTCAATCAAACAATGACTGCAATGACCAGACTGTAAACAAACTGTGCTGCCAGAGTCCATGCTCGTCCAACTTTGTCTGTACTCAGGGAGTTAAGAACCACGGAACTGGTAAGATTTAAACTCAAACTAGATTTTCGTTTGTGGTCGAGTGGTTACGAGGGTCTCGGGTTCGAACCTGAAACTGACCACGTGATGTTTGTCTTTGATCAAGACTATTCACTGCACGTTGCTGCAGTTACTCAGTACTTGACTATTTGTCCCACCCAAACAGTGGACAGTCGAGAGGGACTAAAAAATAATAATAATAAATAGTAGTATTATAAGTAGTAGTAGTAGTAGTAGTAGTAGTAGTAGTAGTAGTAGTAGTAGTAGTAGTAGTAAAGTTGAATGATCTTGTTTCCCAATCGCCAATAAATAAATACATGTTGGTTGAAACTAACGACAGAAATGGTGTTTGTAGAATTCTAGCGGTTGGGCAGGAAGGGTGTGTGGACGCTATGTCGAAATTTTAGACCGAGTAGCCGAGTATGTAAACGTCTTGCGTTAAATTTTCTAATACATTTAAACTTCGTCATTCTACAGTTGTTGTATTTGCGGCATGAAATGTGATTTAGCATGAGATTATAATTAACAAATGAATAATGGAGCCTGTGATTATGCTTAAAGCAAAACATATGAACCATAACTCTTGCTTTATAAATTATTTTTATTAATATTCTCCTATAGTGAGTTTAGCTTGTCCATATCGCAGTTATGTCACTACTGGTGGGTTATCATCGGACGCAATGTGTAACACTATAACAATAACTTTTCTTTTTTTACAAGCGTTTTTAGCTATGATCTATTTTTTCAAACCTTTTCCTTATGGATGTAAGGGTTTCAACCAAGTTTTGTCAATGCTTGCTAAGGTGAACGTCTTCCTGTATCGCTGCAAAACATCATCCCAAATATAGTTAATCTATTGTCAACTTTGGTAAATCTGTAAATACTAACATTATTATGTCCATTTACATAAACTTGTCTTGTCAATGGTAAATTTCATGTTGTAACAAAACATACAAGTCATATTTGTTTCTTATCGTTATAGGTCCCTCGGAAGTTGAGACCCTTGGTTATGCCTTACTGAGCTACATTTCGTTACATTCCCTCTCTCCTAGCTCTGTTGCTGCGGAAATTAAAATTAAAGCCACGCAGCACATGAACTTTTTGGTCGACATGAGAAAGGATGGAGGTTTCTTCGAAAGCACCCAGGTAAGTGTGTGTCTAAAAAGTAAAATTTCAATTGTGTTCCAATTAAATAAACGATGCTTCAGATGCACAAAACAAAATAACAACCCACAGCAAAATATTTTTATTTGAAACACATTCAATAAAAACATTACGTTTACAATCCATTCCGTCGTAATTCAGCCTTTTTTGTATGCGGTACTTTCCCCTGAAAGACAAGTGATTGCGGAGTGAAGATTTAAAATAGAATAATACAATCTATAATAGTGTTGTATTGGCAAGTTTCCGAACAAAAAGGTCACTTGGGGTTCGGAATAGCCCGATCTCACCTCCAATCATATAATTGATTCTTTTCTCTTGAATCCATGAGCAAAAGCACACATACTTGCTACGGATTATTTTATGTCATCGGATAGATAACATAACCTAATCACAATAGCATTTTTCAATTTTGGTCATGTCATTAAAGATGACAGTGTTAGCAATTGTAACAAATAACTATCGATGATTTATTAATGGAAGAAAAAATAAACTTACTTGCCAATTTTGCCTATTTATTTTGATCTTAAAAAGTCAAAAAAAGTTTAAAGGTGAATGGAAATGACGTCATCATTTGACTACATCTACAAAGGTAGTCACTTATATTATTTATATTGTTTATGCATAACTTGTTTAAATATCATTTAATTTTGGAGTTTTGTGCTTTTAATGTGGTATACGACAGTTTGCAAATATGAAATACACGTAAAAATATCAACCGCTGTTAGGGATATTTGTACATTATCTGCAGAAACTCAAACTTTTATCAAAGTAAAGGACACAGTAAAGAAGATTTTGAGCACAAACTAAATTCTCAGACAGCAAACAAATCTAAATTGTTCTGGTCATGTACATTTTTTGCCTTTGTATGTGAAAAAAAACACCAAATTATGTTGTTTTTAAGCCCGTGTTTACAAACTACTTAAGATATATGACATGTAGTTTTCGAAAAATGCCATGTGACGTCATGCGACATAAAGAAAAAAAATATATCCTTAATTATCGTATTTTTGTAAAAAGCTGTTGCGTTCATGAATATCTTAAAATTTATACGATTTGACAACGTTCGGAACTCCAAGTGTGGCACAGAATTTATGCAAAAGTAGTCCGTCTGGTTGCGGGTAACAGATTTTACTAAATGGTGTTTCCACCACGACCATTAAAGTAACAGTTTGA